>PVJC01018980.1:0-30714 GCA_004026665.1 Murina feae
GTGGCAGGTGGCAGGTTGTGCAGGTACAGGCTGGGCTGAGGGACCCCCGAGTGCACAAATTTTTGTGCACTGGGCCCCTAGTTATATATATTTATCAAAGTATATG
Source organism: Murina feae (assembly GCA_004026665.1). Lineage (NCBI taxonomy): Eukaryota > Metazoa > Chordata > Mammalia > Chiroptera > Vespertilionidae > Murina > Murina feae. Next base: position 107 of record PVJC01018980.1, read on the forward strand.
TAGTTGTCATTAATTATCTTATATAATAAAGAGTCAATATGTAAATAGACCATCCCTCCAACACACAAGATGACCACCACTAGATGGCCTGTAGGGGAGGGCAGTTGGGGGCACCAGGTCTCCAGGGGAGGACAGTTGGGGGGAACCAGGCCTGCAGGGGAGGGCAGTTAGGGGAAACCAGGCTGGCAGGGGAGGGCAGTTAGGGGCAATCAGGCCTGCAGGGGAGCAGTTAGGCATCGATCAGGCTGGCGAGGGAGTGGTTAGGGGTGATCAGGCTGGCAGGCAGAAGCAGTTAGGGGCAATCAGGCAGGCAGGCAGGTGAATGGTTGGGAGCCAGCAGTCCTGTATTGTGAGAGGGATCCCAGATTGGAGAGGGTGCAGGCTGGGCTGAGGGACACCCTCCTCCTCCACGCACAAATTTCATGCACTGGGCCTCTAGTATGTTTATAAAATTGATTGACTCAGTTTTAAACATTAAAATTACCTCACAGTAAATTCTTAAAAAACATTTTAGAAGTCTTAGAACTTTACACCATTTGACCTATCTTTAACATCTCAACAGAATTAAAGCTTTAAAAATATTTGCCTTAACTATGAGTCTAATAAATCCAAGAATGACTTAATTTACTCTTTTATAAAATGTTTTCAAATGCTGCTTTAAAAAAGGATAATTGCCTTAAATGTCCTCAAAATAAGAGAGAACACTGACCAAAGCTAGGAATTTTCAAACTGCAAAGCAAACAAAACAGATGATAGAAAATTAGTGGGAAAGGAAAGTTGCTATCTGTCTCAAAGTACTGTTAATATTGTTACTTTGGGTCCACAATTACTGAGAATGCAATTTTCCCCCACTATCACAATTTTGAAAAAGCTCTTCTTGTACCTGGTTCATCAGTTCCCATTTCATTCCATTTATTGAGAAGTTCCTTCTGTTCTCCAACTGGCCTCTAGAAAAGGCAATTTAAAAATTGGTTTCATTTTGTGAAGTTTAGCAATGCAGCTGAAAAATAAAAATAACTTATCTAAAAGTTTAAATAAGGTACTATAACATAAGGAAAAATAATTTCATCACACACAGACTTTTTTAGAATTGCACTTAAATTATTATTTAACTATTATGTCTAGTTTCAGTGGCTCAGTTAATGAGTCCAAGAAAAGAAGGTAAATAATCCACTGGCCAGTAAATTTCACACACAGAAACTGCTGCTCGGCCACATCCTGCACCGCCTACCCTCTCCAGCAATCTCAGAAACACACTGCACAGGGGACGGGCCAAGAGAGTGAGACTGAGTCAGTAGCATCATCTTCCTATACGAAAGACCTTATATTACACAATACTACGTATTCAGACAGTTTGTGACATAAATTTATCTTTTTTAGCACCATCCTCTGGTGTCTTCAGTGACTTGTCTTTGGATATTATCCAGAGCACATCCACTATATTCTGTTCAACAGCAAGGAATAAATAGCAAGTAGAAAGAGTGAAGAGAAACGTTCTCTCCTACTTGGGAGCAGCTAGAAAGAATCCAGAACATTCCTCAAGTGGCTTTTCTCTCCTTTTTCATCTCTCCCCGCTCAAAGCCCCAACTGACAGGTAAATGTTGAGTACTAAATCCAAGTAAAGCTAATACTATTCCATCTAAATGGTTCTGTACAGAGATAGCAAATCATTCTTTTCATTGCCTATGTTAACACTGAAAGATGGCATCATATTGGCTATTACAAGATGTGAGTATGCCTGAACTCCATGTCTAATTAAAAAATATGGCAATTTTGCTAATTAGCCAGAAAAAAAGAAGTCAACAGGTAACTGAAATCTTTAATGTGCACCTAGAACCTTTACAGCCAAATCGCTAAATAATCTATAGTGTAGATTCTATACTTTATTTCTACTTATTCTCAAGTTATAGGTTTATTTTACAAAGCATTACAGCATACATAACAGAAATCTATATAGAATACACCCACATAATATTGTCTATTTTTTTTGTTTTAAAACAAACTGATATACTAGGAAAAAAGATAAATCTGCCTACCTTATAACTTCATGATACTTTCTAGTGCTTGATTTAAAATAAAATACTTAAATATTAAAAGTACCTTCCGTGCCAATGGGATACTCAGTTCAGTGCACATACTATTTAAACTCTTCAAAATCCTTTTTTCCCAACTTCCCTGAAACATACAGAACAATCTATTATTGTTTCTGGTTAACAATACTGAAACTGATTTTTAAAGTTAGTAAAAAATATTAAAGATATTATGAGTTATACAGAAATGGTGAGGTTGGTTGAGATTAGTTATCTTCATACCTTAGTTCAGTCAACAAATATTGATTATAGCCTACTATGTGCTAGCTCTTCCACTTGCAAGAATTTCAACCAGATGATTAAAGAAGTCATTTCCATAGACACCAGAAACAGAAATAGAATTTCCTGACAATGAAGGGAAATCTAAGAAGAAAATGGCTGCTTTCAAGCTGGGTCAACCTTTAGGTTCCCTCAAGAACTCTAATCTCGATTAAGTGGTATTTATTCATTCCTTTGTTTACTCGCTGGCTCACTGACTAACATATATTGAATGCTTTCTATACGCTACGCACAAAACTAAGACCAGTGTGTAAATGTAATAATGAGCCTTTGACTGGTTATTATAAGAAAGAAACTCCCCAACAAGTGGAATGACTTAACCAAATGGCTTAAATCCATGACACTGTGAGTTCTGTTTCCAGAAGTACTTGAGCAAAAGGCAATTAACTCCAGAGGTTGCATTGGGTAAACCGGAAGGTCCATTTCAGCTCCAGTTTTATAGATTCTTAATTTTCCTCAGGTTGTATCTATAGAAGGGACTAAACCCTAACTCTGAAAAATACATGCCCAAAAAAATCATAGTTATTTGTGTGCTATTAAATTAAAATTTTAATATACACTTAGCATCCCCCAAAAAGACTAGAATTAGCAAACAAGTTCTTGAAAAATGACAGGTCATTAATACAAAATAAAAAGAAAGTAATGTTTTCTACCCAAAAGACTTATAAAACAAATAAAGCTTTAAAATGTTATTTAGAAGGAAAATAAATGGGCTTTTACATGTAAATGTTTAAATAGGAAGACATTACCTCTTACCCAAACTCATATCCTCGCCAAATGAAATTATTGTTGGCTTCAAATCAGTTTCCCTAATAATTGGAATGTATGATATTAACTCAAAGGATTTCAAGAGTTTTATAAATAAGGTAATTTCTAAGCCATGGGAGGCCAAAGATTAATAAAAGAATCATAATTGTATAAAAATCTTTAAATGGATATTAGCTGTCACCTTGCTATATTTTTATAACAATGGAAGTAAATAGAAAGTCTTTTAAAATTATATAATATTTTGTTTTTATTTTTAAAGATTTTAATGTTGACATTATTACAGGATAATAAATATGCAGCATGTAAAAAAAATCACCACTTTGAAGCTATGAAATTAAAAAAATTTTTCTTTACTCTGACAAAAAATAAAGTAAAACAAAATAACAATAGCTCTGATACTTAATAAAAATATTTTAGTAATTCTTTGATTACAAATATAACACATTTATTTAAGATAATTTGGAAAACAGAATATGTACAGAATAAAATAATAAATACCTATCCACAAATTTCCATCATCTAAAAATAACCATTGTTAACATTTTATTCTCTTGTTTTATTATATATATATATATATATATATATATATATATACATAATTGAGATATATATGTGTGTATACATATATATACTCATGTACATTCTTAAAGTGGAATTATATTGTCATATATTTTGATTTTTCCATTTAAAATCACATTCTATGCACTTTCCTATTTTGTATTTCCTCAAAAATGATATTTTTGATGCCTGTATAACATTATCTTTTAGAAATACCATTCTATATTTCAGCAAGCCCTATTGCTATTCATTTAGATTCTTTTAAAGTTTTTACTCTTATCACAAACATAAATTTCTGTGTTTCTCTGATTCTTTCCTTTAGATAAGATTCTAGATGTGGAATTATACTAGGAAAAGGGGTATAGATATTTTTAGGAGGGAACATTTTCTTTTTTTGTTTATTCAATTCATTCAACATTTTAAGTAATATGTATTGAGCATCTAACGTGGGACAGACGCTGTGCCAGACGTTGGAGATACAGCTGGGAAAGAGAGACACTGATGCTGTTTCACAAGGACTTCAGAGCCTAGTAATAGTACAAACGACCCAAGTATTACAGCAAGAAGTATGGGGTGCTTCCCATGTGGAGGGCTAGAGACAGGAAGAGCTAACTGAGCATCTGATATCTGGGGGTCAGAGAGCCTTGCAAAAGAAACTGCCATCGAACCTGATCCCTGAAGAGTGTGCGTAAGTTGGCTAGAAATACATGGGGAGTTTCAGGTAGAAGCAGCAGCATAAGCCACAGTTCTCCTGCTGGAACAACAGGGTGAGGTCAAGTATGATTAGACAGAGAGAATGTACATGTGTGTGAAAGTGGGGAGGGGAGAGGGAACATGGAAAGGGACAGCGTGAGAAGGCAAGAGATGAGACTTGCATCATAAAAAGGGGCAAGACCAGTTATAGCCTGGCAAGCTAAAGTAAAGGGTTGGAATGTATCCTAAAAGTCTTAGAAGTTGTAAGAGGTGGAGTGTCAATACAGAAGACAGAAAAACCAATTAGAAAGGGAATGAGAATTGAAATAATATAAAACTAACAAACTTCCTATTTTTGCTTAGGCTAATGGATTGATAGAAAACAGTAAATTCAGCCACATAGCAGACCTTACGTTTGCCTGAAGGTTTCTGGGCTGTACAGAGAAACAGGCTGAATACCATCTGGAACCAGACTTCCAAGTTCAAATCCCAACTCTTTCACCTACTAGTTTTGTGGAGCTGAATGAAAGATCCTAAGAGTAACTCACCTCACAAGCTTGCCATGATTATTAAGTGAGTGAATACTTGTAAAGCACTACAAAGGCACCTGCCACACGATTAGAGCTCCATGTGCTTACTAATATCATTTCACAAGGAAACTCAGGAACTTGTATTTATCATGCTGTGTATCCTTTTCTTCATAATGCTTTCTCTGAAGGGTATTTTACATGGAAATGGGGTTCCATGGTCACGTAAGTTTGAACACTGAAATCAAAGTGAACAGTTTCTTTACTGAAGAACTTTTTTTGAGCCTTTAGCATTTAAAACAGATTGTGAGCAACAAAATTAAGAAGTTTTAAATTAAAACCCAAAGTATAAAATAAATATTCATGAGTTTATACTGATATAAATAAGTAATTAAATAAATAGGGCAGAGAGAAGAGAGAGAGAGAGAGAGAGAGAGAGAGAGAGAGAGAGAGAGAGAGAGAGACTCTTCCATAAGGAAAAATTCAAAATAATTTATTGATACTCCCTCCTCAAGGAAGCAGAGCATAACTACCCCTCCTTAAGTGTGGACTACACACAGTAACTTCCTTCCAAAGAGTGAAGTACTCAGAGGGGGCAGGGAGTGACTTTACAGTGATGAAACCTCACAAATACTATCTCTGTCAGATGATCAAGGTCAACATTAACAACACTTCCTAGCCACCTCCTCTAGAGCACACAGCACTTTCTACCTTACAACTACCTATGTCCAAATCTTCTTAAACCATGAAGTTATCTAAAGGCAGAATCTAAGTTATTTCTGAATCTCCATAGCACATAGCAGAGTGTCTTCTCCTGGTAGGTATTTAGTAAATATGTTTTAAATGAATATTGTAATCATTGGGAGAAGAGATTGCAAATGCCTTTACTATTCATTCAACATAAACTTACTAAGATGCTGCTATATAAAGGTTAGCATACTAGATATAATGGGCATATAAACATGTTTTTAAATCATTACTGCTTTCAAAAGACATAAATTTCAGAATGATATATATGGAAATCACTATAATGGAATGCAGTTGGTGATAAGGGCTATGAAATGATTATGTGCTACAAGAGTGCAAAGTGGAAGAGACACTTTTCGACAGTGGTAGTAACAACATCAGAGATGTCATCTGAGCTGATCCTCACAAAATAAATAGGATTTTCATAATGCAAATCAGGCAGAAAGGGCTTTCCATGATGATAAAAAAATAAGAAAGGTATTAAAGATGCAAGAGGGAAAGACAAAATAATTCACTTGGATGGGCACATAGGACAGTTATAAGACAGCAAAGACTAATAAAGTGAAAGGGGACACTGGAGACAAATAGTAAAAATTCTTAAATGTTGGGCTCTGGAATAGGAAATTAATTTGTTAGGCAATTGGGAGTCACTAAAAGTTTGTTAGAAGGCAGTGAGATACATTATAAGGGTTCCTCTGCTTGTAGTTAAAGTTCATTGTGTTAAGATTACATAAGGTGATAGAGAGACTCATTGAAAGTTAAGAGGTATAAGAATAAGGCAAGGATATTAATTAATGTCTGAAGCCAAGTAAGCACTCAACAAGAGATAGTCGTCATGATCATCATCATGATCATTGTGATAACCATGGTAATAATGATGAAAAAGAATAGAAGGCTCTAAGTCTATGGAAAGAAATCATTTATAGAAATTAGTATTTGGATTTGGAAAAATGAGGTCAACGATATTTCATGTCTACATTAGTATAATAATGTTGGAAATCAATAATCAGAACTAGGGAAGTCAGAAGATATGCTCATTTTAGAAATAACACGAGAAACTCAGCTTTAGACATGCTGAGTTTGATCTAACAGAAGAAATGCACAGTAGACAGTTGATCATAGAGGAATGGATCCAAAAAAGATGTAGCAGCAAAGCAGGAAGGTATGGAAGCTTGAGTGAGATGACCTAAATATTCTCAGTAAAATAATTGGCAAATGTTCAAAATGAGTGAGATAGAGGTAGAATTTCAGGCTGCACAAGCACGGCGAAACTGGGAACCCTAATCAGAAACAAGGTAATAAAGGACTTAGGAAAGGACTGGCTGGCAGCAAAATGAATCCCCTGGAAGATGAATAAATGGATTTAGTCCAAATTAATGGTCAACATATGTATTTTCCTCCTGAGTGTTCAACACTGGGAGAAGAGAACAAGCACATGGTAGAGGCAGCCTAAGCTGAGGGATACACGACAGGAGTTATTTTCCTTTTTAACTGCTTTTTGCAGTTTTTCTGTTTAAATTATTTTATTCTTTTAAAGTGATTTTTAGTTGTTTTCAGCCCATTTATAGTGTATGTTCATTTGAGTTCTGCAACAGAACACAATGAGTACATAACAGTCTGCTGTGAGAACAAATATATTTCACATATGCCATCATCAATACTGGCTTCAAAAGCCAAAAATTTAAGGGGACAGTGCATCAGTTTATCCCCATTTCATTCCTTTAATATCACAGAGCATGGGGAACTTCTATCATATTTTAAATACTACGTACCCATATGGTACATAGTATTTTTTTTCTACTCAATGTTTTCAGGATTACTTTAAGTATGTGTGATCCTTGGTTACTGAAAGTAAAAAGAAGAGTATACAAATACTATTCACATTTCATACAGTGAATAACATATACTCCTGACACCAATAAAGACCTTTCATTCTGCATTATATAACCTGACATGGAAAATAAAAGTAAACAATAGCCAACCTGTGCTCTCCTCATGTATACCAAAGGCTCTTTAAGATGTTCAGGAGGTACTGCAGGGTGACTAGGTAGAGGAGACCTAGGAACAAGAAGAGGCAGCTTAATATTGTACCTTACTCTTGAAAATTAACTAATTCTCTTGGTTAGAAATTACTTACCTCTGTAGCCCATGTTATGAATGAAACAGACTACTTATTAGCAGTGTATGTGTTGACACAAGGTGCAACAGCCCGACAGACTTCAACTCTTACCATACCAGTACTGCAGTTTTAGATTAACAATTTAATTACCTGTTAAATTGCATAATTATCTGGATTCATAAACTTAGGTAATTTAAAATATTATTTGGCTCTGTAAATGCTCATGATAATTGTCCTATTAATTTTAACACAGAAATATAAACATTTAGAGGAATTTTTTAAGGTTAAAAAATCTGTTGACATGCTAACATATCAATTCTTTTCCTTTTTCACATTATTATATATTTTTATACAGTTGAAATAATAATAGAAATATCTATTTGAATACTCAGGTTTATTATATAATACATTAATTTACAAATTCAATAAAATTCAAAATTTTAAAGTTTTATGAATTCTGTTTTCTAAGTCACTTTACATTTCATATTCAAAATGTATTGTTTTTATTAAGAAAACATTTATTTAGTCAATAGATTTTTGAGATTCTAGGTATAAATATATGATAGTGATTAAAACAATATCCCCTGTTCTCATATATCTGACATTCTAAAGAAAGACAGTGAATAATTATAAAAACAAATAAATACATAGAATAACACCAGATAGTAACAGGTGTCATGAGAAAATGAGAGCAGATAATGGGATAAAAGTGCTTTGGAAGGGCAGGAAAGGCATCTAGGGGAGCTAATATTCTAAGACATAAGTGGGAAGAAGCAGCCTATCATACAAAGATCTGGGCAAAGAGAAAGCAAGCATAAGGCCCTGAGGTGGAAACATTTGGAATGTTTAAAAATCCTTAAAAAACAAAACACACACACACACAAAAAAACCAGAATGGCTGGGCTATAATGATCAAGACACAGAGTGATGTGAAATCACATGGAAGGAAATGGGAAAACATGATACTGCAATCATTTACTCCAATCTCTTTCACACAAAAAAAGTTAGTCAGAGGACCTGTACCTACAGCCAAGCAACTATGTTGCATAGTCAAGAACCATACATCAAATTCTCAAGAAATCCCTCATCCAAAGTGGGACATCAGCATGTGAAGGGTTAATGACATACCCAGCCACCTGTACCTATCCCAGAACCTGAATGCAAGAGCTCAAATGTCCATAACAAATGTTTCTAGAATAGAAAAGAGTCGCCTATCCTATCTCATTTAAAGACAGCTTCACTTACTGATTATTTCTAGCTAATTGTTTTTCCCACTAAAATCTACATTCCATATACCTGAATAAATCACATTTCACAAAGGAAAGCATGATAACCTCTAGATACCTCAGTATTTCTTATATGCAAGATCATTTTAAAAACCATTATTTCGTGGTGCTCAATATGTCATTTGTAAAGGGACATATGGTTTAGAATTAAATATCACTCTAAAATCCTTCCACTTTAATAATAACTATAGTACTTCTAAATGCAATAAAACTTAGAAATTGAGGATTGAAATTGGGTGCACTTACTGAAGAGAGAGGGTTGTCAGATAGAAACCTGTGCATCGTTCTTGACACCTTCCTCTTCTGATCCCCTAACCCCCCAAAACAGTTCTCACCTTTTCCTCCCCATGGACACTTATTCAGGGAACCAGCATCTCTGGTCTGCTTCACACGTTAGACTGTCCCTGCTTCCATGCTATTTTCAACCTATTTGCCAATTTGCCTGGCCGCTAGCCAGGAGCGATGTCTTCCGTATTCACCAGTGCTCGCAATCCCGGTGTTAGCATAATGCCTGGTGCACACTAGGTAACCAGTACATTGTTGAATGAATAAAACGCAAATATGATCATGTCACTACTCTGCTTAAAATTGTAAATTGACACCCAAATGCTATTAGACTCTAGTCTACAAAGCCTTGAGTATGAAGCACATTCCTGCCTACGTGGCTACCATCATCCTTTACCATGGCCCTGTCCCCGATCCCATCCAGCCCTTCAACTTCTGTTCCTTCACTGAGCCACAGTTCCCCTCCGAAAGTCTCCGAGCCCACTGCTCCCTCTGCCTAGAGCACGCCTCTTACATGCTACACTGTATTCCCAGTGCCTAAAGCAGTGCTGGCACATGGCAGGTACTCAGCAAATAACTGAGGAATGATGAAATATTAAACTACAAAAGCTAACATTCTGGATCTACATTTTTTGTAATGACAAACAGTTCTATATACCTCAATGGATGCTGAGGGCAAGTCCACATACACAAAGAAGTTAATTTTTTGTATGATGTTCTTAATAATATTATAATTATGTTCAAAATTGTCATTTATAAAGAGAGGAAGGGTAATATCCCAAATGGTAACAATAAAAGGAATGTTGGTAAGCTTCAGTTTTCTGAAATATTAACTTACAAGAAGTCTTAATTACACTGAATAAATAAATTTGTAGTATAATATAAATTTTGGTGACATAAAAGCTCTATATAGTTATTATTCTCAAGCAAAACTGTAATTTTTAAAGTATTAACTAATTTTAAATGCTATATAAATACTAATAAGAAATAACACAATGAGTATATATAACAATACTGTATTCAGCACTTACAAAGTAAATATAGCTTAACATAGTATTTCAACATGGGTAGGAAAAACTCACACACTCAGTTCACTATAAACAGCATTCTGAAGTTTCTTCTCCCAACCTGTTTTTTAAAAAAATAAAATATATAAACATATTAGTTTCAAAGATATACATTATAATTAAATGTATCTCACTGTAACATTATAGTCATTTGTGAGAGCACTTTATCAGCTGCCAATTGCTGTGTAGTGTTATTACGGATTTAGTTCCTAAGCATTCATTATATCCCTTGGCAAACACTGAGTAGCCAGTTGTCAACATTATATTATTTTCTAAGTAAAACTATTGCACCATTTCTCAACACAGGAGAAAAAGTTCCTTCTACCATTAAGATCCTCAATAAATGCTGAAATCTCTAGCCGTGACACTACGAGTGCTATGAGGACTGTGCCTAGAAAAAGACAAGAAAGAGCCAGGCAGCCCGGCTTGTGTGGTTCAATGGTTGAGCACTGACCTATGAACCAGGAGGTCACGATTTGATTCCTGGTCAGGGTACATGCCTGGGTTGCAGGCTTAAGCCCCGGTGTGGGCCATGCAGGAGGCAGCCAGTCTGATTCTCTCTCATTATTGATGTTTCTACATCTCTCTTCCTCTCCCTTCCTCTCTGAAATCAATAAAAATATATTTAAAAAAGAAAAAAAAAGAAGAGCCAGCCACTTGGAAAACATAGACCACAAATAATCAGTTACAATGAACTGAGTCAGTAAATGCCTAACAGCAGAAGTGGATTATTATAAGGTACCTACCACGAGTCAGATCAGTTATCTTGGCTGCTAACTACTTGAATTTTTCTGGATAAGTAAACCACTTAATATCTCAGTTTCCATGTACAAAGGTTAGAATAGGGAACCTCTCTTCTTGCTCTAAAAGGAGGGGGATTTTGTTGTTGTTGTTGTTCATTGAAAGGGTAGAAAAGAGGAGGGAAAATAATTGTAGAAGGGAAAAAAAAACATCAAAAAAAAAAAAAGGAAAAGACAAGTTGCTGAACGAGGAAGATTTTTCATATATTCAGAATGTATTTTGATCGGGAAGGGAAACAGTATTTAAAACTAACGGATGTAAAGCAGTCACTTCCCCAGTGACCCTAAATTTTTACAGCATTTATTGAAATGTCTGAAAGTTCTAATTCTTCCCAAATAGCCACTGTTTCACAAGTTTGAATGAGTAATTAGATGGGGATAAAATATTTCCTTCAAACACAGTATTTCCTTATTTTGCCTTAAAGAAATAGAAAAAAAAAGCAACTTACAAACCTGATGTTTTAAAGAATCTCTTAATATCTTCTTTTAGAGATTCAAGTTTAATATCAGTTCTCTGAAGACTGGCCTAATTTTAGAAAGAAGAAAAAGAGGTCAAGATAAGTCACTGGGTTGATATTTAATGTTAATGAAATTTTTTTAAAAGCGTGTTCAAATGTACAGACTATTTAAAAACCTCGTTCTGAGGTCAGAACACCTGGGAATTAACTAGATGAGCTCAAAAGACAGAACTCCTTTTCCACTACTCTGAAATAGAGGATCTGTGGTAGTAAACATTTCTACTCAAAATATAAAAGCTTGCTATAGCTCATGGCTATCTAACATCATCTAGTGTATTTATCTTTATGAATACTTAACATCATTTTTCCAGTAGAAAAAATACTCAGATTTCATAAGTTCATTCTCCTAATATTATACCCAACATATACAGCATCTACACCTAATGATCAAAAAACCAGTTGCATCCTTAAAATGGATTTTTGCATACTATCTTCCTCTTTGGATTGCTGCTCAGTGTGAACCTGCATTTGTTGTGCATATTTATGGGAAATATATGAAGCTACTATTTCACAGATGCTTATCAGTATTTCTTTCATCTTCAAGCACAAGCTTTTTATTCTACTTTTTATTCTATTTCATACTGTAATTTTTACTGAAAATAGTAATTTCTCGAACCTATAATGGCTTCATGACTTTCAATGTGTTGATCTTTCATCACTTAGCTCTCTCTATCAAATTCCAGAAGTCTACTTCTTAAGAAGTTATTTCTATTAGAGTATCCATAAGCATTTCAAACCCATGAAATAAAAATATTAATCCTATCTTCCATTTACTACCTTGCTCCTTCTCTTCTATTTTTTTAATCCTCATCCATGCAATTACTATCCACCAGATCTTCCAAGTCAGAAACGTCAGTTATTCTCAATTCCATTCTAACTTTCTAGGATTAAACCCACTTCTGGAAAGATGGCACTGGTGACAATGAGCTGTTTTTGCTTTTTTTTAATCTCCGTGATTTCCACATAAAAACAGACCAAGCAACTCGATACCAAAAGCAAAATCCCATGGAAAACATGTGCAACAAAACTTGACAAGATATCCCTACAAGCCTAACATACAAGCAATAGGGATACACCAAGGACACAAGATCTATAGTGTATGGTAGATGCGTCTGTGGAGGTGGAGCAGAGGGAAGCAGTGGGGTATCTGATATATGTTAAAAAAAAAAAAAAAAGAACTCTAAAATAGCCAACAAGTTCTCTGGAACATATAAGCCAGTTTTAGAACAGGAGCTGAAACTGAGAGGGGTTTGGCCAAATCCAGTCGAGTGGATTAGGTCTGAAGAGACTGGAGCAGCCTTCCACCTGTGAATTCTTGCAACTGACCAACCAGTGCACCCTTTTCAGACAAGGCCACCTTCAGGAGAAAATACCACTGATAAACTAGCAAGAATTGAGGATGACAGTGAACCAATTTATTACCTTGAAAACTGGTAAATAAAGGAAAAGTAATTTATCTTGCTTTTCCTATGGGAACTGTACCACTGGGCAACCAAATAGTAGATAAGAGGAAATGTCTCTATATAGGAATTCCAGCTAATAACTAAAACAGATATGATATAATCAGAATATCGCCATTTTGCAACCCCTAATAAGTTGCTAATTCTAGGCATTGAGCAGAAACAGCTAATAACATTGCAAAAGACAGACGCAATGTGCTTCTCGATGAAACAACACTTGCTGCAAACGTCGGCGGCCACCTGCTTAAGCCACTGGGTCCAGCTGTCAATTTACAAGTCACACAAAGGAAGAGGAACATGTTACGATTCACCATGGGTGTGCAATCAAAAAACCCAGGATGTGAGAAATTATAAAGGTCAAACCGCCCAGTTCTTCAGCGATAAATTATAAGGAAAAAGAAAGGAAGGAGAGAAAACCTGTTGATTTTTAAAGACTTTAAAAGGCACATCAAGAAATTTTTTTTTATTGGCAAGACCAAGTTAGTGTCTATAGATATACATTTGGTTAATAAAACTATCAAGAAATGCAAGAAAGTGATTACCAAATCAGGTGGTGGGGGAGGGAGGGGTTTGTGATGGGGATGGGGCAAATGAAGGGGTTTCTGGTATGGCTGGCAGTTTCCCCTTTTTTTTTTTTCTTTTTCAGATTTTTTTTTATTTCAAGAAAAACAATTTTAACTATAATAATGTTACATGCAATAAACATTAATATCTCAAGAAAAACAATTTTAACTATAATAATGTTACATGCAATATTTCTTAATATTTCAAGAAAATGATCTTAGCCCTAGCTGGTTTGGCTCATTGGATAAAGCGTCGGTCTGCGGACTTGAGGGTCCCAGGTTCGATTCTGGTCAAGGGCATGTACCTTGGTTGCAGGCACATCCCCAATGGGGGGTGTGCAGGAGGCAGCTGATCGATGTTTCTCTCTCATTGATGTTTCTAACTCTCTATCCCTCTCCCCTCCTCTCTGTAAAAAATCAATAAAATATATTTTTAAAAAAGAAAATGATGTTAAATATAATAATGTTACATGCAATAAACATTAATATCTCAAGAAAAACAATTTTAAATATGATAATGTTATATGCAATAAACACCAAATATTCAAAAAATGGTCTTACATATATAATAATACTACAAGCAATAAACATTAATATTTTAAGAATAAAAGGATTTTAAGTATAGTAATATTTCCAAAACTGTACTAACATATTATGATATCACAAAAGTTATAGGAAATATTAAAAATCTGCAAATAACAGAATTACTTTTATTATATCCTAGAATATTTTCCCCCTCTGGCTCTATTTTGTTCATCAGTTTATGTTGTTCATTATATTCCACAAATAAGTGAGATCATATGCTATTTACCTTTCTCCAGCTGGCTTATTTAGCTTAGCGTGATGCTTTTAAAATCTATTTTGTTGGATATGAGTATTGCCACTCCAGCTTTTTTTTTCTTTTCCATTTGCATGGAAATTTTTTTCCCATCTCTTCACTTTCATCGTGTGTGTGTGTGTGTGTGTGTGTGTGTGTGTGTGTGTGTATATATATATATATATATATATATATATATATAAAATTGACTTTTTACAGAGAGGAAAGGAGAGGGATAGAGAGTTAGAAACATCGATGAGAGAGAAATATCAATCAGCTGCCTCCTGCACACTCTCCTCTAGGAATGTGCCCATAACCAAGATACATGACCTTGACCGTAATTGAACCTGGGACCCTTCAGTCTGCAGGCCAATGCTCTATCCACTGAGCCAAACCGGTTAGGACCTGTGTGTGTCTTTTGTTTAGAGGCAGGTCTCTTGTAGACAGCATATAGTTGGATCACGTTTTTGTATCCATTCAGCTACCCTACACCTTTTGATTGGAGCATTTAATCCATTTATATTTAGGGTTATTATTGAGAGGTACTTATTTATAGCCATTTTAATTCTGTTTGGCTAGGTTTCTCTCTCTGTTTCTTCTTCTCAGTAATCCTTTTCAGCAATACATTTAGCATTTCTTGTAATGCTGTATTGGTGGTGATGAACTCTTTAGCCTTTTGTGTGTGTGTGTGTGTGTGTGTGTGTCTGGGAAGGTCTTTATTTGACTGTCTACTTTGAATCATAGCCTTGCTGGATATACTATAATAATCTTGGTCTCAGATCCTTGCTTTCCATTATCTTGAGTACTTCATGTCATTTCCTTCTGGCCTGTGGAGTTTCTGATGAGAAATCAGGTGATAGCCTTATGGGAACTCCTTTGTAGGTAACAGTTTTCTTTTTTTCTTGCTGCCTTTAAAATTCTTTGTCTTTAATTTTTGTCATTTTAATAATGATGTGTCTGGGCATGGGTCTGTTCTTCTTGTTTGGGGTTCTCTGTGCCTCCTGAACTTGTGTGAATTTTTCCTTTACCAGGTTAGGGAAGTTTTCTACTATTATTTCTTCAAACACCTTCTCTATTCTTGTGTCCCTTTCTGCCTCTTCTGGCACACCTAATAGTGTTATGTTTCACATTATCCCGCAGCTCCCTTAAGCTGTCCTCCTGTTTTTTAATTGTTTTTTCTTTTTAGTTCTCTAATTGAGTGATATTTTGAACTCTGTCTTCTAGTTCACTGATTCGATCCTCAGCTTCCCCTAATCTGCTGTGTATTGCTTCCAATGTATTCTTTATTTGTGTTATGTCATTCTTTATCTCAGACTGTTCTTTTTTCATAGTTACTCTATCTTATTTTATAATATATTTTAAAGGGGTCTCTTTTTTTGTTGAGCATTTTTACCATCATTACTCTGAACTCTATTTCAGATAAATTTCTTATCTCTGCTTCATTTATCTCTTCTTCTGGAGAATTCACTAGTTCTTTCATTTGGGGGTTGTTTCTTTGTTTCCTCATTTTGGTTGTCTGTTTGGGTTTGTGACTATGTATTAGGTAGATCCTCTACACCTCTCAATCTCTAGAACAGGACAGTGTTAAAGACTGTTTCTGACTAATTAGATCAGGCACAGACTCAAAGCCTCCAGAGACCACTTCTGTCTACAGACTAACAGAATTCTGAGTTGAATTGCCCCCAGGCAATCATGTGGTGAGATTTTTCAACAGGGTGGGGCAGTTGCTTCTGCTTGGAGGCTAATTGTCATTTTTAATCTCATAAGTGGCCTCAGGACAAGGTGTTTTCCAATAGGGTGTGTTGACTATCTTCCCCCCAGGAAAGGCAGATGTCTATGTGGAAAAGATGTCCTCCACTGTGGGAGGGAATGACTCATCCCAGGAAACTTGGGGTATCTGCCTTCTGTGCTCTATCCTTTGAGTCCCCAGTCCTGGGTTCTGCTCTTGCAGCTCCAGTCCATTTCACCCTCCCTCTGCCAGAGCACAAGGTAGGTGGCTCCACAGGGAGTTTTTGTATGTTGGCTCTTTAAGAGGGTGCCTAAACTTTCAGCTGCCACTCAATGGCAAACAGCACCCACTGTTTTTCACAGCTAGATGTTATGTGGGTACCCTCCTCAGTTTGGTGCTTTCTGCTGGAAAGCCCAGCTTTGGGATTAGATCCCAGAGTTCTCAGTGGCTTCCTGCCACAGCTGAGATCTCTCTCTGGGACTTCAGTAGCCATCTGTGAGTGCCTGGCCAGCCCTTACGCACCTCCACCCCTCCTACCAGTCTCTATCTGGTCTCCATCTTGGGTATCAGGGTTCTCTCCTGTGAGTTTTCTGTTGATTATTCAGGAAGCCTTTCAAAGTTTCCCTTTTTTACCAAAGTAGATTTGACAAGGTAGTTCATCTATAATAATTCATTATATTATAGATTTGTGTAGTTTCCATTTGTGTTTTATTTTATGAATAAAAAAGGGTAAAAAAAGATTTTAAAAGGGTCAAAAAAGCTTAAAATATGTATCTCCCAAAATATTCCCTGTCTCCATTCTAAAGTCCGCACTTAAGTCCTCCTCGTTTCTCATTTGGATCACTGCAACAGCTTCTGAACTGAACATCTTGACACCTTGTTTAAATTGCAACTACCAATCACCCCAGCCTCACACCCCCTTATTCTGCTTGTTCTTCTTTCTTTAGTAGTTATCACCTCCTAATATGCTGTGTGATTAACTTATTTACTATGTTCATTTGTATAGTGTCTATTTCACTTCACTGGAAGTGGTGAGCTCCACTGGTAGATATCTTTGCCTTTGTCCACTGCTGAATCCTAAGTGCCTAGGATAATTCCTTTCACTAGTAGGTGCTCAATAAAAGCTTGTTAAATAAATTTATCCCCTTTTGAGTCTATCCTCCAGCATTTTCTCCCTAAAACATAAGTCTTTCCTGGCTATGGATCTCCACAGCACACACAAGAAGCTAAACTTTTCAACAGGGTGGGCACATGACCCTTCACTATCTCTCCAAATTCAGCAGCTGCTCCTCCAACGAGCTGACAACATCCTCTCTTTTCTTACACCTCCTCCCTGCGCACATCCTGCTCTGTAGTCACAGTGAACTACATTCACTAATCCCCCAAATGTCAAATATGTTAAGGATTCCAGGCTTTTGTCCATGTTGTTTCCTCAGATGCAGGTGCTCCCTCACCACCTTAGCAAAAACTTACTAGTTCCCAAGACATCCCTCAAATATTACCTGCTTTCCCCACTCCCCCTATTCTCACCTGCAGTATATCCACTCTGTTCTGCTGTTAAAGCATTTATCAGATTATACTGTAATTTTCAGCTCACCTATCTATCTTTCCATTACATTCAAGGGCAAAGTCTATGTCTCCTTCATTTCTGCATCCCAAGTATCAACTAGGCATTAATTGTTGCTTGACAAAATTATACTGACCAAACTATATTATATCCTTTTTAACAAATTTTTCCACAAATAAGCAAGGAACTTTATAAAAATTATTTTTAACTGAAGAGACTAGTTTCCAGTCTGTTACTCATTTTAAAAGCTGCACAACCCTGCTCACTATTCAAAAGTACCATGGCAAAAGGAAACAGGTTTTCTTTCACTAAGCTTGTATTTGAAATGACTCAGAGGTAGTACAATTTAAAGAACTTAAGAGATAAATTGGTTATTACTTCTAAACATTTCAATACTTCAACATTGCTACACCTCCTAGATATACTTTTTTTTCCTCACCCGAGAATATATTTGTATTGATTTTTGAGAGAGAAATATCAATGTGAGAAAAAATCAATTGGTTGCCTCCTGTACTCGCCCCAACTGAGGACCAACCTGCAACCTAGGTATATACCCTAATAAGAAATCAAACCTATAACCTCTTGGTGCATGGGACAATGCTTCAACCAACTGAATAGCCCAGCCAGGGCAGATATATATATATATATATATATATATATATTTATGTCAAAGGCAAACCACATTAATTAATAATCTCAGTTAATTATAAAAATCTTGAGAAATGGGAAAATCAAAAACAGGACAATGACAGGAGGCTGACATAAGAAGGCACAGCAGTTCTCAAGCACGTTTTAGTAGCATAACCCCTTTTCCAAATGAAGTCTGAGTCCAGTAGGTAAACACACTGAAAGTGGTGTTTCTAGACACTAGATAAACACACTGAAAGTGGTGTTTCTAGACAATGAAAAACATTAAGTCTTTTCTCATTGAGTAAGGTACGATTAACATTAAAAAGACATAGCTTTATTCTGATAAAGCTCAATATACACATTTTCTGTACTTTGTTTTGGTTGCTCAGAATAAAGAAAAAGCCTGATTCACAGAGACGCACATTTGCTTTTTTAACGGGCTCCCTGGTGATCTCAGGACACTCCCTGAATAAACTGCTGTAGAAAATTGGCAGAGAAGTGGTTGGAAAGTTTTTTATTTTGAAGACAAATCACTAAAATGATTATCATAAATACAAAAACCAGACAAAGAGCTTCTGATATTTTTAAGTGCTAAGACTAGGCATGCCATGGTATTGCCCCACCAGACGGGTTCCTGGCTCTCTTGCCTGCATCTCAGCAGCACATATGTTGGGAGTTCCTACTGAGTGGATGCACCTGCACGCTGTGTGGCCAACGGCAACCACATACCCCTGCAGTAGGATGCTCACTGGTACAATGTACCATGTGGGTACATGCACAAGCCCAAATACACTGAAAGGCCAGTGCACAATTACATCCTTCCTCATTGATGACACATTTCTCAGTGTCCCAAGCATATAAAGAAATATGGAAGAAGCAGGGTTTGTTTTTTCCCCTGGGATCTACCCAGAAATAAGTTAATTTGGAAGCAGTATAGTAGATTATGAAGTATTGATATAACAATGCATTTGAAAGTGTTATTTCTTAATATAATTTTAAATCAAATATTTTTAATGAATAGAACATTCTCAAAATCCTTGATGTAACAGGGCATAGTTTAAAACCCACTTGGGGCTAAATGAGAGAGGACTGTGCATCAGAAGACCTGGAATCATCTCTCAGTCTTATATATTATCCCAGTCAAGTCATTTAACCTCTCTGTATCTCAATTTTATTTTTTTACGTTATAGGGAAACTAACAGCTGAACTAAATTATTTTGAGACTCCAACAAATTTTTCAGTTTTTAGCCTGTGAAATCCAATGTAAGTTCAAGTTGTGTTATAAGACGAGAGAAACCAAGATGGCAGCATAGGTGAACACCGGAATTGCTGCTGGGCACAACTATTACAAAACCAAATGAAAAGAAAAAACGGACACTACCCAGACCCACAGGAAGGCTGGCTGAGTGGAAATTCTACAACTAGAAAGAGACTGAGACAGAGAGGAGGTGCAGAAATAAAGTGCAGAGGTACAGAGGTGCATGCAAAGGAACTCTCGGAAAGGGCTGGCAGCATTTCGTACCGAAGGGAGGCAGAAGCTCCCAACGGCTCTGAATTCCAGTTCCAAGTGAGTTTCTGGGGACTCAGAATCATACAGGGAGGAGCTGGACTGTCTGGCACCCGTCTGGCGCCGGGAAGAACTCCAGAGGGGTTTGAGACATGGTGCCTCTTAGGGCAGGGCTGAGAATCGGCCATAGCTGGTTGCTTCACCCTATAGACTCCCCGAGACCCTGCCCCACCCAAGCTGCGTGCAGAGGCTTTTGCATATAAAAGGCTGGGAAGCCCCAGGCAGAAGCTAAAATAGCAACTCCTTGGAGATACAAAAGCCAGCATACCCAGTGGTCAGAGTGGGACCATCCATAAGGGACGCACTCAGGGGGCAGACTTAGAGGGCACCAAAGCCCCAAAGAAGCAAGTCTTGCCCCATAAGGGTGTATCCAGCATAGAAGTTCTCCCACCATAGACACAGCTGATTAAAGCCACTCTGTCAATACAGGGAAGCTGCCAAAATGCGGAGACAAAGAAACAGATCACAAATGACAGACATGGAGGAAAGCAAACGACTGGATATAGAGTTCAAAACCACGGTTATAAGGCTTTTCAAGAATATTCTAGAGACTGCTGATAAATTTAGTGAAACTCTCGAGGATATGAAAAAGGACCAGCTAGAAATTAAGCATACACTGACTGAAATAAAGAACAATATAAGTTCAGCAGACAAGAGGATCGCAAGAATCTAGTCAAAGATATGAAATATGAAGAAGCAAAACCCACCCAGCTGGAAAAGCCAAAAGAAAAAAGAATCCAAAAATATGAAGATAGTGTAAGGAGTCTCTGGGACAATTTAAAGAGTACCAACATCAGAATTATAGGGGTGCCAGAAAAAGAGAGAGAGCAAGATATAGAAAACATATTTGAAGAAATAATGACAGAAAACTTCCCCTACCTGGTGAAAGAAATGGACTTGCAAGTCCAGGAAGCACAGAGAATCCCAAACAAAAGGAATCCAAGAAGGACCACACCAAGACACATCATAATTAAAATGCCAAGGGCAAAAGACAAGGAGAGAATCTTAAAAGCAGCAAGAGAAAAGTAGTCAGTTACCTACAAGAGGGCACCCATACGACTGTCAGCTGATTTCTGAACAGAAACTTTGCAGGCCAGAAGGGAATGATAAGAAATATATAAAATGATGAACAGCAAGAACCTACAGCCAAGATTACTTTACCCAGCAAGGCAATCAGTCAGAATTGAAGGTCAGACAAAGAGTTTCACAGACAAGAAAAAGCTAAAAGAGTTCATCACCACCCAACCAGTATTATATGAAATGCTGAAAGGTATCCTTTGAGAAGAGGAAGAAGAAGAAAAAGTAAAGATAAAAATTATGAACAACAAATACATATCTATCAACAAGTGAACCTAAAAATCAAGTGAATAAAAAAAAGTCTGATGAACAGAATAAACTGGTGAATAGAATAGAGTCAGGGGCATAGAAAGGGTTGGAATGACAACTCACAGGGGCTTGGGGATGTGGGAAGAGACTGGACAAAAATCGTACACCTATGGATGAGGACAGTGGAGGGGGGTATAAGGGCAGTGGATAGGGTGGGAACTGGGAGGAGGGGAGCTATGGGGGGAAAAAGAGAAACAACTGTAATAATATGAGCAATAAAGATATTTAAAAAAAGTTGTGTTATAAAATAGTAGAGGCCCACTGCACGAAGACTCGTGCAAGAATGGGCCTTTCTTCCCCCAGCTCCGGCCAGAGCCACCTTTCTGCCTTAGCTCCAGAGCCACCTTTCCACCTTCCCACTCTGCCTAGAGGCTTGGAGCGGCTGGGACAGTGCAGAATGCTTCCATTGTCACCATGGTGATGACCCAAGCATCTCACCCACCCCTAGCAGCTCAGCACCTGTGTATGATTTGTATACTCACTCCTGATTGGCTGGTGGGCGGCGGCGAAGGTATGGTCAATTTGCATCTTTCTCTTTTATTAGTGTAGATTAGTGTAGATAAGATGTGCCCAGATTGCTAAATGTAAAAGATTGGCAAGAAAGGAATGAATGGAAGTAGAGGTTTTTAATATATCTACAGCAAAAGCTAAGCCTTATTTTAAACAAACTGCCTCTAGCTCAGAGCTGGCTAAGAATATGTTCAGAAGTATCATCCAGCAAGAGTTTATAGTCCTAGTCATGTCCTTCACCCATTTACTTATGCTGGCATTTCTGATATCCTCCACCACTCTGCACTCTAACTACACAGGACCATCAGAGGCAGGGCTTTGGCTGGTGGGCAGGCTACTGCCCAGGGTGTGAGTGTAGCAAAGTGCTGAGGGGAGGTTTTGGTCTTTCTGGATCAGAGCTAGGGGGAGGGACTATCGCTTGTCCTCACCTTGACAAATTCGGGGGCTGAGGACTGGAGGCGTGGGGTAATTGGAACGGGGTAAGCGGGGGAGCATCTCAGGCTAGGTTTGAGGGCAGCATACTTTCTAGATACATTCTGAAGGTTTGACTGAGTGTTTTTTTAGGATAGTAGAAAAGGAGGGATTCTAGCGAGCCTTGCCATGGTTTTCTTGCTAGGAGGGGTTGGAGGGGACATACAGAAGAATTGATCGAGGGGTGCAGCAGGAAGAGGGGTGAAATGGGGGAGGGTATAGGGATCCTAGCGTTCCTACCTCTGAGACTGGAAGACAACTGACAGGTAAGTAAGGAAACTGGACAGAAATTAGGCCAAAAGGAAACAAAATTAAACATACACACACAAAAAAACACATGACCATCTCCACCCTTGCCCTCCCCCCTCCATACACACACACACACACACACACACACGTTAATATTTCCAGTGTCTTTCTACCTCCACCAGAACAGTCTTAATCCAAAGCATTGGCCACTGGCAAATTTAAATCTCTAAACATAGCAAATAAAGGAAACTAGAGAAGCAAAGTGGCTAAAGTAACAGCTGGGTCAAGAAGCTGAGAGGTAATCTGAGGTAAATGCTCCTGGTTTGAAGTACAAACCAGGGTATGAGAAGGTCTGCAAAAAGGGCTATAAGGTTTCTTTAACTCCCTCTAAGTGGAGAGACCCATCACTCCACTTCTTACTGTGCCACTATGTTAATCCTGGACTTCATCTTTCTGTGCCTGGAGAATCACAGAACTTCAGCGTTAGAAGGACTATGGAGTTCTTCTAAGTCGACTAACTTGACTGACTCGCCTCTCCAAGTGGTTTTCTAGCTCCAACTTAGACTCTAAGCTACCTTCCCAGCTTACAAACTCACTATACCTTAGCCAATCCCATCTTTGAAATATTCTGGTAAGAAAATTCTTATGAGCTAAAATCGATTCCCCTCAAAATCAGCCACCATTGTCACCCCAACCCCACCCCACAAGGTCCCAGAAAATAAACCTAATTCCTTTTCAGCCTCACATATTCAAAGATAGCTGTTGTGTCTTCCTAAAAGCCTCTCTTCTCAAGGCCACATATATCTCCAGGTTCTCTAAGTTCTCTTCATAACATAGATTCTTCTTACCACTCTGGCCATTCTTCTCTGAGCCAAGTCCAATCTAACTTGTCCTCTACTGTAGTCACTTCCTCACTGACCTCTCTACTTCACTAATCCCACTGGACTAAGGGAGAGGAACATCCGACCCACAGGGCATATAAGGCCCAAGAAATCATTTGGTCTGGCCCTGCCAAGGCAACCACAGCCAGAACTCAAAATTCAAAAAATCTAGGAGCTTTGTTCATAGCAACATAAATTCCTATTAAGTGAATGATGTTATAAATATCCAAATTGCCCTTGGCAGAAAAAAGGTCCCCCACCCTTGCACTAAATCCTAATTCTCAAATTCTAAGTCTAAGGATCCTCTTAAAAATTGGGACTCGCCCTAACTAGTTTGGCTTAGGGGATAGAGCATCGGCCTGCGGACTGAAGGGTTCCAGGTTCAATTCCAGTCAAGGGCATGTACCTTAGTTGCAGGCACATCCCCAGTAGGGGGTGTGCAGGAGGCAGCTGATCGATATTTCTCTCTCATTGATGTTTCTAGCGCTCTATCCCTATCCCTTCTTCTGTAAAAATTCAATGAAATATATTTTTAAAAAATTATTAAGACTCTAAGAATGCTTTTGTTTATGTGGAGTATATCCATCGATATTTACAGCATTAGAAATTAAAACAAACTAAGCCTGTTTGCTTATTAGTATGGCAATTCCTCAAAAAAAAATTGATTTACCATATGATTCAGCAATTCCAATCCTGGGTATTTCAAAAGAACTGAAAGCTGGGACTCAAACACATATTTGTACACTCATGTTCATAGCAGCATTATTATAATATCTGAAATATGGAAGCAACTTAAGTGCCCATAGTTTACCAAAGTTTTGGATAAACAAAACTAGTATATACATACAATGCAACAGAATACTATTTGGCCTTTAAAAAGAAAGAAAATTCTGATACATTTAAAACACTGATGAGCCTTGAGGACATTATAAGTAAAACTAGAGGCCCAGTGCACAAATTCCTCCACGGGTAGGGTCCTGAGGCCTGGCAGGAGATTAGGACTGATCAGGGCCTTCTGGCTGCTGGCTGGGGCCTTCCTTCCTTCCACACCACCCCCTGGTGGTCAGCACACATCATAGAGAGTAATCAAACTCCCAGTTCCCCAGTCAAATTCCCGAGAAAACACTTTGCATATTAGCCTTTTATATACTAGTACTAGAGGCCTGGTGCACAAAAATTCATGCACTTGTGGGGGGGGGGTCCCTCAGCCCAGTCAGTGCCCTATCACAGTCTGTGACCCCTCAGGGGATGTCCACTTGCAGGCTTACATCCACTCCTTGGGGGATCGGGCCTAAGCTGGCAGTTAGACATCCCTATGGCAGCCCGGGAGCCCTCAGGGGATGCCCACTTGCCAGCGGGGAGCTGGCCTAAGCTGCAGTCAGACATCCTTAGCACTGCTGAAGAGGTAGGAGAGGCTCCCACCACCACCACTGTACTGGCAGCCATCAGCCTGGCTTGTGGCTGAGCAGAGTTCCCCCTGTGGGAGTGCAATGACCACCAGGGGCAGCTCCTGCATTGAGCATCTGACCCTGGTGGTCAGTGTGTGATAATGACCAGTCATTCCCAGTCATTCTGCTGTTAGGGTCAATTAGCATATTACTCTTTTATTATATAGGATAGAGGCCTGGTGCATGGGTGGGGGCCGGCTGATTTGCCCTGAAGGGCTCCTGGATCAGGGTGGAGGTCCCGCTGGGATGCCTGGCCAGCGTGGGTGAGGGGCTGAGGGCCATTTTCAGGCTGGCCACAATTCCTTCAGGGAGGGGGTCCTGCTAGGGTCCCTGGCTAGCTGGGTGAGGGGAAGATGGCTGTTTGCAGGCTGGCCATAGCCCCTTCAGGGTGGGGGGTCCTGCTCGGGTGCCTGGACAGGCTGGGTGAGGGGCTGATGGCTGTTTGCAGGCTGGCCAAACCCCCCAGCAGAGACCCTCACCCCATGAGGGTGGGGCCATCCTGGGTGAGGGGCTGATGGCTGCTTGCAGGCTGGGCACAGCCCCCAGCAAGGCTGGCTGGAAGCAGGTTATCTGGGATTTCTTTATCTTCTATAATTGAAACTTTGTTGCCTTAAGTGGAGGGCACAGTCAGCCTAGGCAGGAGGGAAGTTTAGCTTCCTCCATCACCGGGACAAACAAGCCTCCTGTTTACTCTAGCTCCATGGCTGCTGGCCACCTTCTTGGAGGGGTTAATTTGCATATAGTCACTCTGATTGGCTGGTGGGCATGGCTTAGCTGGTGGGCATGGCTTAGGTGTAGCAGAGTGATGACTAATTTGCATATTACTCTTTTATTAGATTATATATAGATAAGCCAGTTGGAAAAACAAAAAACAAAAAACGTAGCAGGTCATCAAAAAACATCGTTTCATTTTATGCCATTTCATTATAACATTGATGAGATGCCATAGGAAGTTAACTCTTGTTTATATCAATTAGCCTAAATTGGTTTCATTATATGTCATTTCACTTAAAGTCACAGAACCTATCCATGATGTTAAGTAAGGACTTATTGTACCATATGATTCCACTTATAATAAGGTGAATCAAATTCATAGAGGCAGAAAGCAGAATGGTGGTTTCCAGGGCCTGTTAGGAAGGGGAAATAGGAAGGGTACAGTTTGGGATGATGAAAAGTTCTGGAGATGGATGGTGGTGATGGATGCATGACAATGTGAATGTACTTAATGCCACTGAAACATATATTTTAAAATGGTTAAAATGCACTAGCTGGTTTGGCTCAGTGGATAGAGCATTAGCCTGTGAACTGAATGAACTGAAGGGTCCCAGGTTTGATTTCTGTCATGGGCACATACCTTGGTTGGAGGCTCACTTCCTGGTCTAGGTGTGTGCTGGAGGCAACCAATAGATGTGTCTCTCACACACATCAATATTTTTCTCTCTCTATCTCTCCCCCTCCCTTCCACTCTCTCTAAAAATCAATGAAAAAATATTCTCAGTTGAGAATTAACAACAACAAAGAAAGTTTAAAATGGAAAGCTTATGTATATTTTACTATAATAAAAATTATTTAACTCTTTTAAAATAACAATATAAATCCATTCATTATTTTTTGTGTGTGTTGTTTTCCTCACCCGAGGATATTTCTCAATTGATTTCTAAAGAGTGTGGAAGAGAGAGGAGAAATCAAGATGGCCACATAAACACCTGAAATTGCTGCCTCGCACAACCACTTCAAAAATACAACTAAAAGACAAAACGGACATCACCCAGAACCACAGGAAGGCTGGCAGAGTGGAAATTCTACAACTAGAAGGAAAGAGAAAAGCACAATGAGACTCAGAGGAGGTGTAAGTAAAGTGCACAGGTACGGAGGCGCACGCAGAAAGGCCTGGCAACTGAGGACTCGGCTTTTTCAACTAGAAGGGAGACACAAGCTCCCAACTACTCTGACCTCCAGTTCTGGGCGAGTCTCTGGGGACCCAGACTCATACAGGGAAAACTGGACTGTCTGGCATCGGGCAGAACTCAAGGGCGGCTTTCTCTCAGAGGTGTTT
Organism: Murina feae; assembly: GCA_004026665.1. Classification (NCBI taxonomy): domain Eukaryota; kingdom Metazoa; phylum Chordata; class Mammalia; order Chiroptera; family Vespertilionidae; genus Murina; species Murina feae. The sequence goes on from PVJC01018980.1 coordinate 27,178, forward strand.
GCAATGATTACCAGAGGACACTGAGACCTGGGGCCTCTTAGGGCAGGGCTGAGGATCAGCCATAGCTGTTTGCTCCACCCTGTTGATTCCCAGAGACTCCACCACACCCAAGCTGTGCACAGAGGCTTTTGCACATGAATGACCTGGTCCTTCACAATCTAAAATTACCTAACAAACTGCAGCTGGGTCAGAGACACCCAGAACACCCAAAAGAAGGCCCAAGGCCCCATAAGCAGCTTGCATTGCTTCACAGCTGGGCCTCATCTGGGCACCTCCAAACCCCAAACAAAAAAGAGGAATCTGCAGATCTCTCTGTAGCTCCTGCTGGGTAGCCTCAGGCAGAGGCTAAATTAGCACCTCCTTAGAGATCCAAGAGCCAGTGTACTCTGTGGTCAGAGTGGGACCATCCAGATTACAACTCCTCAGATCCATAAGGAAAACTCTCAGGGAGCAGACTCAGTGAGCACCAAAGCCCCACTGAAGCAAGTCTTGCCCCATAAAGGTGTCTCCAGCACAGAAGTTCTCCCACTGTAGACATAACTGATTCTCACAGCCAATTGGCCTGGAGGTCAATTCAACCCAGTGATACCAACAATAATCAAGGCATCAAAGCTTAACTACAAAAATACTGTGCACAAATCCCACAAAAGGGTGCACCAAGAGTGTCCACCTCAGGTAACTGGAGAGACTGAGCCACTGGGCCCTATAGGACACCTAGCACAGAAAGCCAATCTATCAAACAGGGAAGCAGCCAAAATGTGGAGACAAAGAAACAGATCACAAATGACAGAAATGGAGGAAAGCAAACTACTGGATAGAGAGTTCAAAACCATGGTTATAAGGTTTTTCAAGAATTTTCTAGAAACCGCCGATAAATTTAATGAGACCCTCCATAAATTTAGTGAAACTCTTGAGTATATGAAAAAGGACCAACTAGAAATTATGCATACACCGACTGAAATAAAGAATATTATACAGAGATCCAACAGCAGACTAGAGGATCACAAGAATCAAGTCAAAGATTTGAAACATGAAGAAGCAAAAAATACCCAACCGGAAAAGCAAAAATAAAAAAAAATTCAAAAATATGAAGATAGTGTAAGAAGCCTCTGGGACAACTTCAAGTGTACCAACATCTGAATTATGGGAGTGCCAGAAGAAGAGAGAGAGAGCAAGATATTGAAAATCTGTTTGAAGAAATAATGACAGAAAACTTCCTCTACCTGGTGAAAGAAATAGACTTCCAAGACCAGGAAGCACAGAGAACCTCAAACAAAAGGAATCCAAAGAGAACCACACCAAGACACATCATAATTAAAATGCCCAGTGTAAAAGACAAAGAGAGAATCTTCAAAGCAGCAAGAGAAAAACAGCTAGTTACCTACAAGGGAGCACCCATAAGATTGTCTGCTGATTTCTCAATAAAAACTATGCAGACCAGAAGGGAGTGGCAAGAACCTACAACCAAGATTATTTTACCCAGCAAAGCTATCATTCAGAATTGAAGGTCAGATAAAGAGCTTCACAGATAAGAAAAAGCTAAAGGAGTTCATCACCACCCAACCAGTATTATATGAAATGCTGAAAGGTATCCTTTGAGAAGAGGAAGAAGAAGAAAAAGGTAAAGATAAAAATTATGAACAACAAATACATATCTATCAACAAGTGAATCTAAAAATCAAGTGAATAAATAATCTGATGAACAGAATAAACTGGTGAATAGAATAGAATCAGGGGCATAGAAAGGGAGTGGACTGACAGTTCTCAGAGGGAAAAGGGTGTGGGGGTGTGGGAAGAGACTGGACAAAAATCATATACCTACAGATGAGAACAGCGGGGGGAAAGGGTAAGGACAGAGGGTGGGGTGGGAACTGGGAGGAGGGGAGCTATGGGGGGAAAAAAGAGGAACAACTGTAATAATCTGAACAATAAAGGTTTAATTTTTAAAAAAAGGGTGTGGAAGAGAGAGAGAAAGATAGAGAGAAATATCGATGTGAGAGAAACACATCAATTGGTTGCCTCCTGCATGAGCCCTGGCCAGAGCCCAGGCCAGGGAGAAGTCTGCAGCCAAGGTACGTGCCCTAGACCAGAATCGAACTCGCAACCCTTCGGTCCGCAGGCTATCCACTGAGCCAAACCAGCTAGGGCCATTCATTATTAACATAAAATATTCTATTTTTTAAAAACCTGTATTTTCAGAAATAAAGGTTAATGCGAAAAAGAGGCATTATATTATTTTTTTTGCAAACCTGATGTTTGGCTTAATAAAAGATAGCTGGATTCTGCAATATTCTGTAATATTCCAACTGGGGCACCATGTCGTTTCCATTGATACATGTGAAAAAAAAGTCAGTGTCACACAGATTGTAACTGGAAAAGGGGAGGGTACTGTAATACGCTTTTCTAATAATGTTGTTATTATTCTTTGATAGTACACCAACATCTGACAAGTAGTAGTTTCAATTAGTTGCAATTTTGAATCGAATATCAATAAACTTCATATCTTATTACATAAACATGTATTATAGATCTGCCTTACACTTTGAATCAATCTCCTATTTATACATAATTTTGTAACATTAAACATTGATCGTTTCAAATATATTAACTAAGTGATGCAGTGGACACATTTCATTAAACAATATCAAAAAGTAGCATTCTTTAACATCACCATCAATATAATTGAAGTCTTTAAATCTTGGGAAGCCATCAAGTTCACAGTGGTGAACACAAGGTTTACAGAATCTAATTTTTATTTAAAGCATGAATTTTATCATTGGCAACACATAATGGTTTTTCTTTGAAATGGGGCTCACTTTGTTCATTGTAGAGAAAATATCTGCAGGATACCTAAGTCAATAATAGCTTGTCAATTACTCTTAAATAAAAATAGTGTTTCAGTTTTTTTAAAAAACAGTCCTACTTGTAACTCAAGCTATGAATTAATTGCAGGAGTGCTTTTCCTCTTGATCAACATCTTATTTCAATATACAGATAACTGCCCTTATACATACTTTCCATTTCCTTGAACAGAATATTAAAAGAAATATTTTCAAGAAATTAGATTTAGTAAAATGAATAATTATTTGCTCTTTCATCAAGGACACTCAAATAAAACTGGCTTTTTCTTTTACTGTAAATGTGTGGTGATGAAGAATATAGTGACTACTAGTACATTTTGGTACCAGGTCTCTGATTGGTGCTAAGACACCAGCAGTTAACCCACTGCCATTGTTTTTTTACCATCGGCAAAAATGTCAGCACAATGAAATTTTCTTTTTTTCAAAAAGGTATCATTGTATTATACATTATATATCTTATTTACTATTTTATATAAAATAGTTTTAACCTGACAGGATCTTATAGACCACCAGGAATTCACAGATCATATTTTGAGAATCACTCTACTAGAATATAGGCTTCTGGAGGACAAGTGTCTTTCATCCCTGTACCTAGCTCCAGCACAACAGCTATCACAAAGTAAGTTCTTCATAAACATGTTTTTAATGAATGCATTTGCACTACAGATTGCTTAGA
>PVJC01018981.1:0-18911 GCA_004026665.1 Murina feae
TCAGCCACCACCTGCCCAGCCCACTCTGCTGCCCGCTGGTTTCCATGATTCACCCGCTGCTCTCTCCGAGGCTCCCGGCCGCCATCTTGCCTGGGCTAATTTGCATACAGCCACTCTGATTGGCTGGTGGGCGTGGCTTACCCTGTCTCGGAGAAACGGTTAATTTTACTATTTCGCTTTTATTAGTTTAGATATATATGATTAGCTTCTCTGTGGCAGATAAGAGTTGTTTCTTTGCTTTTTCAAGGCTGCTGGAGAAAACTCCTGTTCCAATTGTGCCATTCACTGTACTTTCTGTTTCCCTGATAACAAAGTTAGAGACAGAACCTAAAATTTGGGAGCAGAGTTTTAGAGGTCAGTTCATTTGAATGTTGATTTGATTATTAGGAATATAATGAAAAGATATTAGAGCAGAAGTAGAAAATGCTGTGGAGGGTAATTAAAGACTGATCACCCTCAACAAGTTTTCTTGGACAGTCCCCATGACCAGTCCGGATTTCAAGATTCAAGGGGAGTACTCATAGAACACAGTATGCAGTCATGGTCAAAACTGAAGACAGTGAAAGGATAAAGCAACATCAGCAAAGGGAAAAGGCACAAGGGGAAAGTGCATCGGACCCCAGGCACAAGCTTGCCAGCATCCTCTCCCAGTGGAGTTGTACAAAATGTGCTTAATTCTTCCAACACGTTGTGACAACATAAGTGAAGTGTCTTCTAACTGAGAAGCTCAATAGAGACCCAGTGTCTAAATTTTTGGGAGGTCATATAGGCACTTTTGGCCTATGATACCAGACTCCCAAAAGGAAAGTAAATATCCATATTAATCACACTCTTGTACTATTTACACAAAACGAGGCACTCATCATATCAGTGTAGATGCCTGTTCACCAGTCAGATTCCCAGGCATATGCCAAGGGCCAGGCTTCAGAGCAGGCGTTTGGATGATAGTCGTCTCAGGCCTGTTGTGTTAACTCTTTTCTGCACACGCATTTTGTCCCTCTCCCTACTTGCAATTCTCTTTATTTCCTGTTGTGTTTGAGTCTATGTTTGTCCCAAATTATTATTTTTTCTAATTAGCACGGTCAACTTTTTCTATTCCTAAAAGTTGCCTTCTGGGTATAGATTTCTTTATGGGAATAAAAATGTTCTGGGATTAGTGGTGATCATTGTACAACTTTGTAAATATACTAAAAAATATCACATTGTACACCTTTAAAAGGTGAATATTATAGTATGTGAGTTATATCTTAAACATCACTTAGTATTTCTCTTCTAACAGCACCATGTAGTTCCCTTGGTTTCAGACTCAATGTCCTCTAATCTGAAACGTTTCAAAAAGAAAGGTATTCATAAAAATTGACAGTAGTGATACCTTATTTTTGACATTTTATATTTTATAGAGAGAGCTTATGCACATATTACTTTATCCCTCATTCTCCCTGTTCATTAGACAATTGGAGAATCAAACAAATAATAGAATTATTATTAATGTAATAGTTTGCTCAAAGGGCATGACTAGAAATGTGTCATTTAGAGGTCTTCAAACTCTCTTGTCAGGACAGGCCTCCGGCTTTGTACAGATTTGTGTGAATTGCTTTGAAAAAGCAATTTAGGGTTCTCCCAGGTGGGTATAAGGAACAGTTCATCCAGACTGCTGAAAATGACACCAAGTGCTCTGTCATTGTTCTGGTTATTAATTGCTGCATAATAAATTACCTCAAAACACAGAGGCTTTAAATGGCATCCACGGCATATTATCTCAGAGTTTTTGTGGGCCAGACATGTGGGAAGGGCTTGACAGGGTGATACTTCCAATCCACCTGGCATGATAGAGCAAACTTGCTGCTATTCAGCTCACTGTCTGGTCTGGAAGGTCTCTGCCAGTTTTACTCAAACATTTAGCATCTTGGTGGGGACCAAAGAAAGGCTGGGATCAGTGGAGCCCTTCTCTCTCTATATGTAGTGTCAGGACATCTCCATCAGGGTAGTCAGACATTTTACATGTTGATTAAAGCTCTTAAGACAGCCCTGGCTTGTGTTGCTAAGTGGTTAGAACATCGACTAGTGCACTGAAGGGTTGCTGGTTTGATCCTTCCGGCCCTGTAGTATGTGGGAGAGCAAGCCAATTGATGCGTATCTCTGACATTGATCTCTCTCTCTCTCTCTCTCTCTCTCTCTTTCACACTCTCTCTCTCTCTTTGTTCTCATCCTCCCTCCCTTCCACTCTCTCTAAAAAGAAATGGAAAAAATATCCTTGGATGAGGATTAACAGCAACAACAAAATCCCGTAAGACCAAAGCAGAAGCTGTCAGTCTTCTTGAAGGCTGGATCAGGAGCTTCATAGTGCCATATTGGTCATTCTGTCCAGGACAGAGCAATCCCAGGCAGCCTAGATGCAAGGGGAGAAGACAGCCACTACCTCTCAGTGCAAGGATTGCCAAAGAATACTGACTCCACCCTGGTTACTCCAACAGGATTTTGTGGCTTTGATTATGTTTACTTTTGGGGTGGACTCTCAATGCCTTGTTCTGGGGCCTCAGACATTTCATGGGAAGGCATCCTGAGAGTTGATAACCTAGGGCTTTTCTAGCATCTCCTTGGTAAGTGACAGGGTGAAACAGCATAACTGGCTAGGAAATCTTCCTGCACGATTGCTAAAATAAACATTTCAGACTCCCACGGCTGACCTTCATTGTTGTACCCAAACAGTTATTACCTAACTTTCAGGCCAACCCTTAAGTGAGAATTTAGAATAAACAATTATAGCTGGGTTAAAAATTAAAGATTTATTGAAAAGTGGGTGAAATACCTAGTACATCAAGGAGCTCCCTTTTTGGTAGTGAGCGAGGGATTAGCTTAGCCCATGACCTTTTTGGTGCTTAGAATAGGTGAGATAAAGAATGAATATATTTTAAAGGAAAGTGAAGTGTAGAGATTTAGAATTCATGAAAATGACATTTTCAGGTTTAAAAGAAAGCGGGATTTATTATATGGTCTCCAGTGTTCTGAAAGAGCAACATTATGAAGAAAAACACATTTCATTTACTTTATATTTTTGAACAATGGCATTATGTGGCTACGATATGAGGTAAAACACTATGACTTAGTTTAAATATGCATATTCTCCAACTTTCACATCTAGTAAATGGAGATATGAACATTGATTCTGCCTATCTTAGGAATTTTGAAAGCCTCAGAATCAAGGAATATTGATGAGTCATTGGTATAACTGCTTTTTTTTTTACTATAAAATAATCTATGCATCATGCAAATATTATTCAGTATTGATTTGTCATAAAATTGACTTAATAGACTAAAGATTATTTAAATGATTTAAAGACTTCCTGTGTGCCAGGACTTGTAAAATTAAGTAGAAATTGGAAATTGACAGTGACTATAACTTAGTCATGTTAATTGTTGTTTGTCCTTCCTTTTTCTTTCTATCTCTCTTTTTTATTTTTTGAATAGAATTGGCCTTTAAAAAGTCTTTGACCTTCTTCAAAAAGTTTCCTGTCCATTAGAGAGACCTGGACTCTGTGGCTGATACCTGGGACCATGAAATATGCACTTGCCGAAGGTGGCAGAATTCCTGTTATGTAGTGTCTCTTGGCATTTAAAAATAAACACTGTCACGTCCGAACAAGTGGAAAAAATAGCTCCCCCTGCTGCACTTGCGGCTCTCCTCTCTGTTTGCTGTCCAGAAGCTCTGCCTGGGGTTGAAACGCTGAATGGTTCTCAGATAGGTCTAAATGCATTCCTTGCTGTGAAGCAAGATAGAAACACATGGTCTGAATTTCCTTGCAACATTATTAACTGTTTCAACTTTTTCTCCCAAAGGCCATGACAGAAAGGAAGACAAGAAATAAAGCAGCTCTTTTGGCATGCGATATATTGTAGGCTTTCATTTCCACCTCTTGCACTATAACTCCTGATGAGTCTATGACAATACAATCTTTCTTGAAAAATTTTCCTTGATGTTTTATCCAAGTCTTACTTCACTTGGATTCTATTATAATATTCTACTTCATGCTCCGTGTACCATTCTGTACAGCATTTTTATCTCCTCTCTGTTCCAAATTCTTGGAGGCTACTGAGTTACTATTTCATATAGAATTTTGGTAGTTGGCTATCTGGAAAGCAAAGATGCAGAGATGGCATTTTCCAAGATCCTTATGATGCATTTGAAAACAAATATAGTTTTTAAAGCTAAAAATATTGATACTCTCAAAAGACAATTAAAACCTCTTTCAACATGAGAATGAATATATATATATATATATATATATATATATATATATATATAGCCTGGTGCACAAAAATTTGTGCACGGGGGGGGGGGTCCCTCAGCCCGGCCTGTGCCCTCTCACAGTCTGGGACCCCTCAGGGGACGTCCACTTGCTACCTTAGGCCCGCTCCCTGGGCAATTAGACCTAAGCTGGCCATAGACATCACTCTGGCAACCCAGGAGCCCTTGGGGATGTCCATTTGCAGCAGGGAGCAGGCCTAAGCTGTAGTCGGACATCCTTAGCACTCTTGAGGAGGCAGGAGAGGCTCCCACCACCACCTCTGTGCTGGTAGCCATCAGCCTGGCTTGTGGCTGAGCAGAGCTCCCTTTGTGGGAGCACACTGACCACTAGGGGTCAGCTTCTGCATTGAGCATCTGACCCCTGGTTTTCAGTATGTGTCATAGTGACCAGTCATTCCCAGTGGTTCTGCTGTTAGGGTCAATTTGCATATTACCCTTTTATTATATAAGATAAAAATGAATACTTGAATATAATGACAATATTCTGAACTTCTATTCCATAGTAATTAGAAAAACTCAGAGCTTGCATCTGGATTAACTGAGAATTAGTAAGTTGAGCAATAACTTAAGAGGAAATGAAATACTTAAAGGCTGAGGAGGATACCAAGTAGAATTAGTATCACTTTTGGGGTTCCATTAGAGAAAGCTTCTGGAGAATAATGTTTAGAAGGAAATGATAAAAACGGATTTGTAGAGCCCTGAATGGAGTTGCTGTGTGATTAGAGCATTATCTCTACACCAAAAGTTTGTGGGTTCAATTCCCAGTCAGGTCACATATCCAGGTTACGGGTTCAGTTCCTGGTTGGAGCTGATGTGTGAGGCAGCTGATTGACGTTTCTATCTCACATTGATATTTCTCTCTTTCTCCCTCTTCCTTTCTCTCTAGAATCAATGGAAAAAACCTGTCCTGGATGAGGATTTAAACAAAAAGTGGATTTGTAGAAAGTATGGAAGCTAAAAAGAATGCTCTAAATAGTGGGGATCTGGAAATATCTAATTAGGTGGTATGATCAAAAGTAGTGTCTGGCCCTGCTGGTATGGCTCAGTGGTTGAGCATCAACCCATGAACCAAGAGGTCACCAGTAAATTTCTAGTCAGGGCACATACCCAGGTTGCAGTCTCAATCCCCAATAGGTGCAGGAGGTAGCCGATAGATGTATGTTTCTCATCAGTGTTTCTATCTCTCTATCTCTCTCCCTTCCTTTCTCTCTCTAAAAATCAATAAAAACATTTTTTAAAAAGTAAGGTCTGCACTTCAGTCTTTAAAGAAGCACATTAAAAATACAGAAATGTAATACAGATTCATTCTCCATTCATTTTGTTCATCTTATCCCTTAGCCCCAGAGCCATATGAAAACCTTCAGATAAACATTTTGTTATCTGTTCTGCTCTCAGAAGTTCCCTCCTTCCCAGAAAAATGGGATTTTTGCTTTGTTTGAGACTATCCATGTTCTGGCCCATGCACCTCTCTCTAAGATTTCTTTCTATTTTCTCCCTAAATATTTCTTCTCATTCTGTTTCTCAGAAGACCCTAATCATTTCCTGGCAATTTGCTTTCCATGCCTTTGCTTTCTGCCTTTTTCTTATCAGGATTGTCTTCTCTCTTCTCAGCCAGATCTTCTGAGCTCAATCCTCTTTCAAAATCCATGGCTTCAAAAATCACTTTCCTTGGAGGTCACTGGCTAATTTTTGGTTTTCATTTAGCAAGTATTTTCTTATATTGTTATTCTTTCACTTTCTTTCATTTGCTAGATTGAGCACATTGTAAAGAGGCTGTGTCTTATAACCTTCATCAGATTGCTTGGGATTTCTGCATATTTGGTTGGTGATAACATCTTAGACAGACTGATCTTCTTTATGTGTGTGACTTGTTGATTGGAAAACCAGAGCTGTGTAAATGGGTAGAGACTTTTTTGTTTGTTTGTTTATCACCATATCTCTAATGCTTACTACCAGGCCCAGTTGTGGACTTAATACATATTTGTTGAATGAGTGCTGGCTTAATTTACTTAAACAGTATGTCTTAATCTAGTACTATTAAATATCCAGCAGAACTCCAGAATGTTGTCTCAACAAACAGGATTATTAAGTGTCTTTCCGATGGTTAAGGATAACACCCAGCATCTCATCATTTTTCTCCTAGGATAAGAAAACCTTAGTTTTTCTGTTGTTCTGTTGTTTATTAGAAGAGGACAGAAGAAATAAGGTGGGAAATTATAGTTTGTACAAGGCCCAGGGGGTAGTGGCTGCGGCCTGGGGAGGTCCCGGATTCATTTCCACGTTTGCAAACACCACTGCTCCCAGGCCCACCATGCAAACTGCTGGAGCTCCACACCCCCCCTGCTGTCTCTGTGCCCAAACCCCCCACTCCTCTCCTCACTGCCCCCACCCCCTGATGGCATTCAGGGCCAGGGGCTGGCCACCTCCACCCCACTGCTGCTCCTGCTGCTGCTCTGGGTGACCGGCAGGTGGTGCCCGTGGTTGGCCTGGGCCTGGGCTCTGACCTGGAGCTGCAGATCTACCGCATTGCACCCCGCTGCCCACCCCGCCCCTGCTGCCACGCTCCTGCTGCTGCCCTGCCCCCGCCACTATGCTGCTCCTGCCCAGCCACACCCCACACTACTCGCTCCCTGGCTGCTAGCCTCCATCTTGGCTGGGTTAATTTGGATACAGCCGGTTTGATTGGCTGGTGGGTGTGGCTTTGCTTGTGGGCATGGCTTAGGCATCCCAGAGAGATGGTTAATTTCCATATTACTCTTTTATTAGAGCACTAGGAGCCCATTGCAAAAAAGTTTGTGCACTCAGGAGGTCCTTCAGCCCGACCTGTGCCCTCTCACAGTCTGGGACCCCTCTGGGGATGTCCACCTGCTGGCATGCCTGGCAGCCTGGGTGAGGGGCTGATGGCTGTTTTTAAGCCAGTTAAGCTCCCCAGTGTGGACCCTCACCCCATTGGGGTGTAGCAAGCCTGGTTGAGGGGTTGAGGACCGTTTTCAGACTGCCCACAGTTCCTTCAGGTTTTGGGTCCCTACTGGGGTGCCTGGGCAGCCTGGGTGAGGACCAGAGGGGCATTTTCAGGCTGCCCAGAGTTCCTTCAGGGTTCGAGTCCCTACTGGGGTACCTGGCCAGCCTGGGTGTGGGGCTGATGGCTATTTGCAGGCTGGCCAAGACCCCAGTGTGGACCCTCACCCCATTGGGGTGTGGCCAGCCTGGGTGAGGGGTTGAGGGCCGTTTTGAGGCTGCCCACAGCTCCTTCAGGTTTTGGGTCCACAGCGGGGTGCTTGGGCAGCTTGGGTGAGGAGCTGAGGAGCGTTTTCAGGCTGCCCACAGTCCCTTCAGGTTTTGGGTCCCTACTGGGGTACCTGGGCAGCCTGGGTGAGGGGGCTGATGGATTTTTGCAGCCTGGCCAGGCCCCCCAGTGGGAACTCTCACCCCATTGGGGTGTGGCCAGCCTGGGTGACAGGATGAGGGCTGTTTTCAGGCTGCCCACAGCTCCCATTGACCCAATGTCCCAGCAAGTCTGGTTGGAAGCAGGTTTCTGGGGTTTATTTATCTTCTATGATTGATACACTGTTCCTTTAAGCCAAGGCCTAAGCAAGTAATGAAGCCTCCTGCCTGCTTCAGCTCCATGGCTTCTATAATTGAAAGAATGTTGCCTTAGTAGACATGCCCAGCCGGCCTAGGCAGGCAGTTTCCTCCATTGCTGGTGCAATGGAAGCCTGCTGTTTACTTCAGCTCTGTGGCTTCTATAATTGCAACTATGTTGCCTGAGCTGGGAGAAGCCCAACCGGCCTAGGCAGACAGTTTACTCCTGGTGCAACGGAAGCTTCCTGTTTACTCTGGCTCCATGACTGTTGTTCTCCATCATGACTGGGTTAATTTGCATACAGCCACTCTGATTGGCTGGTGGGCGTGGCTTAGGCATCCCATAGAAATGGTCAATTTCAATATTACTCTTTTATTAGAATATATATATATATATATAATATATATATATATATATATATATATATATATATATGACTAATATGGTAAGTGTCTGCCCATTCGACCAGTCCCTATGATGCACACTGAACACCAGCGGGCAGATGCTGAATGCAGAAACTTTTGAGACATGCACTGGCCATTTACAGAGAAATGGCACTGTAGACCTGGCACCCACGAAGCAACACTTGGCTTCTCCCAAGTGGGACACAGGTTTCCCCCACCCTGGAGCAACAGCCCACCAAATTATAGTCAACACTGCCAAGACCCCATGGCACAAAATGCAGCCCACAGCTCAGCCCAGTCCAGAAACAGTGGCTGCAGGCACCGGGTAATGATGTCACATAGCAACACCTGCTTCATTTCCCTAGTGAACAGCCTTCTTGCAATTTCTTCATCCCAGGAACACAACTTGTTTTATAGCAAGGTGGAAACATTTAATTTTAACCAAATATCTGTGAAGTGTTTTCCTGTGCCTCATCTCATTTGGTCCTCAAAGAAGTCCTGGAGTAGGTAGATAGGAGACTCAGTAGAATCCTATTTTCTTTTCATTAGCCAGAAAATGGAGATCTAGAAAGTTTAGAAACTTGACCTGACATAAAAGAAGTAAGAAATGGTGGACCTAGAAAATGACTTAAGGTTTTCTCACTGCGTAGAATATAGTAAAACACTGCTACAGTTAAAAATTTTACCCTTTGTTCTCCCTGCATGATCTACAATAATAATCTGCTTTGTGTTGATATTTACTGCTGTGATGCTGACAATTACCTGAAAGAGAAGTTGGAGTGATTCACTGACTGGAAAAAGTTTAGCTAAATCAGAAAGCAGATCTAATTAAGCAAGTTTATCTATCTATATAAAGCTCTCACTGGTGCCAATCACAAGCATATGTTTCGATCTGTCATTGGCAATCATGAATTTGGTTGTCACTTCTATTATAGAGAAAGGGTGAATAACAATCCTATATAATAAAGAGTTAATATGCTAATTGTCATGATGCCCTCATGCCGTAATGACCGATCAGCAGGAGGCTGCATGGGGCATAAGCAGGGAGGCACCTGGAGGAGGCAGGACCATCCCATGGCAGGAAGGGCAGGGGTGAGAGCCTGTAGCACCCCCCTCACCAGTCCTTCGCCACCCACTGCTCACACTCAGAGCACCCAGCCACCCACCTGCCAGGGGAAGGAGTGCAGCACGCATGCCAACAGGAAGTGATGCTTGAAATTCTGCCACAGGTGTGAGGCTTCCAAGCTCTTCTCTGGTGGGTGCCATGATGGGGCAGAGCCACCGCATTGGTCTGGAGATGGGGCAAAAGTGGGGAGGTACCTGGAGCAGGCGAGACCATCTAAGGCCACTCTCAGGACCAAGGGTGGAGCTAGAAGTGGCCAGAAAAGGCCAGAGGGGTGGAGGGTGGAGCCAGGCATGCTCCAGCTCTGGGTGGAGATGTTAGGGTGGATGAGGCATGCACAGATGGGCAGGGCCACACAATTTCATGTGCTGGGCCTCTAGTATTAAAATATTTCTTCTAATTAATTTCAATGTGCATGAATTTGTACACTGGGCCACTAGTATATATTAAGATAAGTTTAAAATAATGGGCCAAGTGTTCAAATTGTTAAAAATATCTAAGTAATCAGTTTTATATAATGATGAATAATTGCTGTCATGAAAGATAAGGCTGAGGTTATTAAATATTTAAAGGCGCTATAGAATGTCTAGTGTCATTTTCATAATCCTTAGTCCAAAGAACAGCAGGATATTTTGAGTTAATTATAAATCTTTAGAGTGTAAATATAAATTTTAATTGCTATATACTACTTTAGATTAAATGTTGGGTTTATGGGGATATAAGAAATAGGAAAGAGAATTCTAGCAGGAAAAGTCTGAGGATAGAAGCAATACAGCTTCTTCACTGAGTTTACTCTCCCTGTTCTCCCGAGAGACCCACATCTGCAAAAGTCAGCTTCCACAGAGTGCTGCAGAGCTCCAGTGCAAGTTCAGGCATGGGTCAATATAAGAAATATCTAAAGAATCAGCCAGTGACCTCATAATTTCTGTAAAGTATCTAAGCTCTTAGTAAATGCAGATAATGTTGCTTACCAATGAAGCTATTTGGTATAAAATAAGAGGGACTGAAAACCAGATACAGGCCCCTAGGAGATGGGCATGGGTAATGTACCAGTATCCATGAATGCCAAAGATACAAAGCTGAAAACCCATAAATATCCTAAAAACACAAGGATATGGATGCCCACCCAATATCCATCCATCAATTTTTAAAAATTGTAATATATATTTCTATTTATATCTGTATCCAATCTATATAACTTTATTTGTCCATCTGTCTGTCTGTCTCTCTGTCTATCATCATCATCTACCTATCTCCCTATCCGTCGACAGGCACTGTGCTAACTATGCACTAGGGATACAGTAATAAGACAAAAATAGTCCCTCACCTTTGACTCTCATATTCTCATGGGAGACACTGACAATGTAGAGAGATAAACTATAACTTTGTTATAAAACAAAAACATAGCACCTTACCTGACACCATAAGGACAGAATATTTTTTTTCACTTAATTATGGAAGGTGAACGAGGGAACAGTTGCTAATGTTGCAAAATATCATGGACCAATTGCCTCTAGACGTAGAGTCCCACACATCTGTTTTTAAGCCCCTTTTGCAGATCTTTTTTGTCATCAAGCCAGACTTCTTGGATGTTGGTGAGGTGATTGGCCGCACTGACTTATAACTGAAGAGAGAATTATTTCAGTGGTTCAATCCACAAAGAGTCAACTTTGCTCATGGAGAAAGTTTTTTTTTTTTCTGAGATTTATCATATGATTGTAGTCTTTTGAAGACTGATTTTTTTTTTCCTTATCCTACTTCCTATATCCTCTTCATTTCTTTTTATTATATCAGCAATACTCATTCCTATTATTACCAAGAATAAGTAGCCTACTAATAATCTTGTGCATTTAAAAAATATTCCAATCTTGCTGTTAAAATACCACAGAGACACTGTAGCCTTCTATCAAAAGTTAATTTCTACGAATATTGTTAAGGTCAACACAGCTGTAAAACTATTTACATAACCATCATCTCCCTGATAAATTCATCTGTGGTGCAAGTTGAAATAATATACTGCCTCTGTTAATGACCTTTATCTCTATTTGAATTGGTAAGGTAATAGGTTTGAGGGATTCTGTATTGTGATGAGTATATCAGTTAACAATTTTAATATAATTATGTCAAAGTATGTTTATTTCTCCCTTAATATTTAGATTTTTAATGTTTCCATCATACACACACTGTTTTTATCCTTCCCTTTAGTATGTGTAATTATAATTTTCTGCAGAAGTGGAAAAAGGAAATTGTGATGGTTAAATTGGTTCTTTTTAAGTCACCTTCTATTATAGAGTGTGTATAGTAGAATCTCATGTGTTTAATCATCTCCTGGAACAAGAACACTTTATGTTTTTCATTCATTAGCTTTCAGAGTTTTGCTTTGATTAACCTTAAGGTACTTGAACACTGGCTTCATAGCTATATCAAGTATCTCATAATTCACCAGGACATAGAAATAGCATACACACTTTCAGATTACTTAAACTGCAGTATGCAGATTTAAAAAATCTCAATACTTTGGTGGCATGATTGCTATTAAATCAGACTAAGATATTTCTAAAAGCCACCAATAAATAGCTAGATTCTTAAGGTAAGGAAACCATTTGAAATATATGCTTTTAGACTCTCATGTCTGAAATATATTTGTTGTTTTAAAACTTTATTACAAAAATATGCATTTTGAAAAATGCTATCCTACTAATATTTTATCAGAATGAGTCTGCCTTAATTAAATAATAACATGTCTTATTTGATCCCTTACCAGCATATGTGCCATGTGCTTCAATTTGAAAAACATTATTAGCTCTGGCTCTGCTTCTCTCTTTCACCTCATTAGCTAGGTGACTTGAGGCAAGTTCATTACCCTCCCTGGGTCTCAATTACTTCATCTGCATGAGGGAGGATTCAGGTTAGAAGTCCCTATGTGCTAACCCAATAAATACCTACTGATGTTCTATGATGAATAGCAATCTCTTGGTTGACAGTGAAACTCCTTCAGCACTCCGATTCTAAACAATTACTTTACGAAGGTTAATTTGAATAAAATGATCACATTCTGACTATGTTATCCTCAGCTGTACTATTTTCAGTTTCATAATATCTCGGTAAGCTATAAATTCAGAAACTTAGCAAACTAACATAGTTTACTCCTTAAGTAAGGTAATATTTCAATGTTCTAAATATTAAAACCTGTATATATTTCCTATTTTTCCAATCTAAATAATTGATATGCTCATATAAAACTAATTTCCTCACAGTGATGGAAGTTCTGGAAGAGCCCATGCATTCATCCTCCTCTAATCCAGAGACTGAACAACTGTACAATACTTTAAGGACCTAGGTGGGAATTCAAATACTCTGATTACTTCATTGATCATAAAGATGTATTTAAGAACTTGGCGTGGTTCTGTATATCCTAAGAAACCCTAAACATCAATTAGAAAGAACATATGCACCCCTATGTTCATAGCAGCATTATTTACAATAGCTAAGATCTGGAAGGAGCTCAAGTCCCCATTAGTAGATGAGTGAATAAAAAAGCTGTAGTACATTTGTACCATGAAATGCCACACAACAGTAAAAAAGGGTTTCTTACTCTTTGAGAAAGCATGGAGGGACCTGGAGAATATTATGCTAAGTAAAATACGCCAGTCAGAGAAAGACCAGTATCATATAATCTCACTCATGTGTAGAATCTACTAGTATATACAGGTATTATATATTATATATTACTAGGGGCCTGGTGCACAAAAATTTGTGCACTGGGGGTGGGCGGATGGGGAGGGTCGCTCAACCTGGCCTGTGCCCTCTCAAAGTCTGGGACACCTTGGGGGATCTCCACCTGCTGGCGTGCCTGGCCAGCCTGGGTGAGGGGATGATGGCTGTTTTTAAGCTGGCCAAGCCCCCTAGTGGGAACCCTCACCCCATGGGGGTGTGGCCAGCCTGGGTGAGGGGCTGAAGGCTGTTTTCAGGATGCCCACAGCTCCCGTTGACCCAAGGTCCCAGCAAGGCTGGCTGGAATCAGGTTTCTGGGGTTTATTTATCTTCTGTAATTGAAACTTTGTTACCTTGAGCAGAGGCCTAGGCAGGCAAGGGAAACCTCCTGTTTGCTTCAGTTCCGTGGCTTCTATAATTGAAACATTGTTGCCTTGAGCAGAGGTCCAGGCAGCCTACGCAGGCAGTTGCAACGGAAGCTTCCATCTTTACTGGGTTAATTTGCATACAGCTGCTCTGATTGGCTGGGAGGCATGGCTTGACTGGTGGGGATGGCTTAGGTGTCTCAGAGTGATGGCTATTTTGCATATTACTCTTTTATTAGATTACATACTAGAGGTCTGATGCATGGAACTTGTGCAAGGGGCTTGGCTAGCACAGCCGCTATGGCTTGCCTCAGCCCTTCCAGCTGCAGTGGCTATCTTGGCCCTCACAGACCTGGCTTTTTCCAGAAGATCATCTGCAAGGACATCCAGAAGGTTGTTCAGCTGTCTGGTCTAATTAGCATATTATGCTTTTATTATTATAGATTATTATAAATATTATATATTTTGTATTTTATATTATTTTATTTTATATATAAATATATAAAATATATTTATATAAATATATAAAAAATTTGTGCACTCAGGGTGAGGGGGTGGTCCCTCAGCCCGGCCTGTGCCCTCTCGCAGTCTGGGACCCTTCAGGGGATATCCACCTGCTGGTGTGCCTGGCCACCCTGGGTGAGGGGCTGATGGCCATTTCAGGCTGCCCACAGCCCCTTCAGGGTTCGGGTCCCTACTGGGGTGCCTGGCTGGAAGCAGGTATCTAGGATTTATTTAACTTCTATAATTGAAACTTTGTTGCCTTGGTCCCTCACTCGAAGCCTGAGTTGCCCCTGGCCACCCAAGGTCCCAGCCTGGCAAATATCTGGGGTTTGTTTATCTTCTAAAATTGAAACTTCATAGCCTTGAGTAGAGCTCAGGGCCCATACGGCCCTAGCTTCCTCCATTGACCGGGGCAACTCCAGCTCCATGGCCACTGCCATCTTAGTTGAGTTAATTTGTATATCTGCTCCTGATTGGTTGGTTGACGTTGCTTGTGGGTGTAATGGAGTGAGGGTTAATTTGCATATTACTCTTTTATTAGATTAGATATATCTTAACATTTTTTTCCTTTTTAATAGAAACAAGGAAGACTCCCAAGAATACAAATATGTATTTGAATACCATTATTTTATTTTTTATTTTTTTAGTTTATAAACAGTTGAATACCATTTTTGAAAAGGTACCACTGATGAATGGAAAGCACATATAGTCCCTCCCTAGATTTAATGTGTATAAGGATGTCCCCCCCAAATGTATACACCCACCTTGAATAACTATAAAAGCAGTGTATATTAAAATACATTTCATTTTCAAAATTGAGAGAGCAGCTGTTAAAGTGTGTATACATCTTTGAGGGATACCCTGAATGTTACAGATAGTATTTCTGTCATCATTGCCTAATGCTTTTGGTTGTTACTTTGTTTAATTTTGGTTTCTTTCATTTTGTTTTTTGTTTATTTTTTGTGGACTGGTTAATTGATTTATGCACTTAGCAGATTAACTTTTCAGCAGCCACATACTATAATTCAATATATTTAGTCTCTTCCTTTTTTTTTCTAATTACTTCTATCTCCCATTTTTTCAAAAGGTACCTACATTTTTTCTTAATAGTTTCACAAATAATATTTTTGTCACTTGAACTCGTTTTTCAACCCTTCTCATGAAAGACTCAATTATATTCCTTCATATCTTGATGTATATTGTTTGACTTTCTAAGGCTCACTCCCACCCTAGCTTTCTCTCACTCTGAAAATATATAGTAGTTCTATGGTCTATATCACACTAGGAAAAGAGTAAATAGACAGGGTCATCTGCTTGGTTGAACTTTATTTTGAGTTGATATGACTTAAAATTATAAATACAGAAAATTAAGGTCACTTTATCTCTCCCTTCTGAGATGGAAGGCATCCTTTCCCAGGCATTCTTTGGGGCAAATATTTATTTCAATTATTTCTAAACTCTCTTCTACTTGTAAAATATTTATTGGACAAATGAAAATCCTATACAATAAAGAGCCAATATGCTAATTAGACCAAACAGCCGAACGACTATCCGGACAACTATCCAGATGAAGCCAGAGCTGCGAGGGCCAAGCCCTCGCACAAATTTTGTGCATCAGGCCTCTAGTAGTATAAACAGAAAAAAGTGTCAATAGTACTAGGTTTGCTAATCTCATAATTAATTACTTTTACTAGCAAATGTCAACACATATTTTACCTTTAGAATATATTATTTCTACATCTTATATAGAATTCCACAATGACACAATATTTATTGAGAATAATGTTAGCTTAAGATTCACAGTATTCATTAATGATTTTGAAAAGTCTAAGTTTCACAGGACTCCTACATGTATCTCTATTTTAAGAGATATATTATGGGTTATTATGAAGCATTACATTAGAAAATGATACTTTTAGCCTGGCTGGCATGCTCAGTGGTTGAATGTCAATCTATGAACAAGGAGGTCAGGATTTGGTTCCAGGTCAGGGTACATGCCTGTGTCTCAGGCTAAAGTGCCAGCCTGGTATGTGCAGGAGGCACTGGATCAATGCTTCTCTCTCACTGATGTCTCTACCTCTCTTATCCTCTTCCTTCCTCTCTGAACTAACCAACTAACCAACTAACTAACTAGCTAACTAACTAAATAAGTAACTAAG
The DNA here is from genome assembly GCA_004026665.1 of Murina feae. Classification (NCBI taxonomy): domain Eukaryota; kingdom Metazoa; phylum Chordata; class Mammalia; order Chiroptera; family Vespertilionidae; genus Murina; species Murina feae. The sequence continues at coordinate 16,159 of PVJC01018981.1, forward strand.
TAAATAATAATTTTACATTATTTTCCTTCTTGTCACATGTTCTGGCTAATAGAAAGTGATGGAAATAATAGTGGGCCAGTTCTGTGTAAGCCTCAAGAACCTTGAGAGTATCCACTCATTTTCTTGGAACTTTGTCATCACCATGTGATTAAACCCAGGCTAGCCTGAGAGATAATGACAAACCTAAGACCATCCAGCTGATAGCCTTAGCCAGATGCCAACTGAATGCAGGCAAAATCAATTGAACCCGGCCCAGAGCTAAGGAAATGCCCAGCTAACCTGCCAACTTATGAATCAAATAAATGCTTATTGTTTTAAATCACTAAGCTTTGAGATGATATGTTCTATGACAATGAGACCTTAAAATAATAGCACATTCCAAGCAAATGGTAGGGTCATAAGAGGGCAACTTTTCTTAATCTAATATAATAAAAGAGTAATATGCAAATTAACCTTTACCCAAGACACCTAAGCCACGCCCACCAGCCAAGCCATGCCTCCCAGCCAACCAGAGTGGCTGTATGCAAATTAACCCAGCCAAGATGGAGGCTGGCAGGGCGACTCTGCACTGGGAGCCTCCGTGGCCGGCACAGCTGTGCCAGGTGTGTCAGCTCAGTGGGGGGGAGGGGTCCGGCCTGGGGCCTCCTCGGGGCATCCAGGAGAGCCCGTCCAGGGTCCAATGCCTGGCTCCGCCCTCCGGGGGCCTCCTGGGGGCGTGTGGGAGCACCCGTTCAGGGTCCGCTACCTTCATCTGCCCCCCAGGGTCCTCCACAGGGCATGTAGGAGTGTCTGCTGCACAGTGAGGAGAATCCAAAGCCAGTCAGCAGCCCGGCTCCACCCGGGTGTGTTTGCTCAGCAGCAGGGCCCCACCGAGGGATTCTGCACCAGTGTCTGCCCCTGGCTCGCCACCCAGCTCTGCGCCAGGTGTGTCCCCTCAGCAGTGTGGGCCCACCAGGCGTGTGCTATCATGGGCCCTCTGGTGGGAAACGCCCAGGCCTGCACTCACCAGCCCTCCCACCCCCCAGTGCACAAACCCTAAAGGGGCTGTGGGCAGCCTGAAAATGGCCCTCAGCCCCTCACTCAGTCTGGCCAGGCATGCCAGCAGGTGGACATCCCGCCTCCCCGAGGTGTCCCAGACTGTAAGAGGGCACAGGCCGGGCTGAGGGACCCCCACCTCCTGAGTGCACAAATTTTTGTGCACCAGGCCCCTAGTACTATATAATAAAAGGCTAACATGCGAATTGTCCCCTAGACTGTGAGTTCTGCTGGGGGAGGAGGAGTGCGGGGAATGGCCTTCCAACCACCCAAAGCCCCTCCACCCTGACTGGCCTGACCCAATCAGCCCCAATCAAGGAAGGCCAGCTGACCAAATTCATGCACTGGGCCTCTAGTAATTATATAATTTAAGTCTCCTCCAAATGCTATCATTCTGTCTCTGAACATGTTTTCCTGTCTCATCTCTACTACCATTACCTTAAATACTCAATTTAGTTAATTTTTGTATTGTTAAAATTATTGATCTAAATGTAAAATTTTAAAAACATATAAATTAAGTGCTTGGAGAAGTAGGTGACAAAATAGGGAGTTTTTATTCCCCAAATCGAAGTAGTTAGCTAGAGAATGAAGTAGCTCTGAAACTGGCTTTGCAAATTGAGAGCATTGGCTAAGGTGGGCTTCAACTTCCCATTTCAGAGCATTGCGGAAATTAGGACCCAGGAGGCTCACAGAGCAGAGGGAGTCTAGTAAAAGAGTCTCTCCTCAAAAAATAGCATGCAAAATCTATACTCCGGGTTAAAGGATGAGTAAAAATAAACCTGCCCGCCTCAGCCAGGGCACCACTAATGAGTGTAAAGCACAGATGGTCCCTACCCAGGTTACAGTCTGAAATCACCCAATCTGCTGGTCCCCAAACTCATAAGGATTAGAATTTAATTTAGAACTATGGCAGACAGTACTGGTCTTCTCAGTTTTGTTGCACAAATTTCTTTCAGACAATAGAGCATAGTGTTTAATTGATTAGGAAGGATTCTCAACTCAGCTTGTGTGAATTTGAATCCTGGTTTTATTTTCCTTTTACTTATGTGATTTAGGTTAAATGATTTTGTAAAAAATATATTTTATTGATTTTTTACAGAGAGGAAGGGAGAGGGATAGAGCGTTAGAAACATTGATCAGTTGTCTCCTGCACGCCCCCCCCCACCCCCCCCGCAACTGGGAATGTGCCCGCAACCAAGGTATATGCCCTTGACTGGAATTGAACCTGGGACCTTTGAGTCCGCAGGCCGAAGCTCTATCCACTGAGCCAAACAGGTCAGGGCTAGGTTAAATGATTTGATCTCTTTTTTGCTTTGCCTTCCTTATTTGTAAAATAAGAATTAAGTGAATTATTTTAAAAGTGCTTAGGACATTGCTGGACACATAATACATATTAAGTGTTATTTCAAAATACAAAGACATTTATGCTATAAATAATACATGCCATCATTAAATGAACAGTATTATAATCAGGAAAAAGATCTGGATGACAAAAAGTTTTGGAATTCTGGATCAATTAGCTTGGTAAATTAGAGTTTTTAAATTGAGCATAAGTATTGAAGCCCCTTACACGTCCAGCGTAGTTCAGGGTTCCTATTCAGGGTTCGAGTTCTGAAGGAGGCCGCACAAAAAATGAAGAGAGAGAGACTGGAAGAGAATCAATTTGGAAACTGGGGGACCAGGCGTGGCATCTTTCCCCTACCAGGGTAGATTGCCCA
>PVJC01018981.1:19011-30851 GCA_004026665.1 Murina feae
GAGTCTCTGAGAAAACAACAATATCCTTAGGCAGGAAATTCTGAGGAAGAATTTTACATGTAATTAACAGGTGGAGATTTGCTATAATTAACAATGTTTCAACTTAAACAATGGGTGCATAGCTCTGACCTTTCAGAGCAACCAAAGTAGGTTAAAAACAATCAGTTTCTAGCATAAAAATAATCAGTTTCCAGCACATAAGAATCTATATGACAAATATAACATCTGTCAAATAAAGTATTTGAAGCATTTATCTGGTAATGTTTCAAGGTCTTAAATGTCACTATTGAGTAAAGTCCTTGTATCATTTGTATTAAAGGTTTTAGATCACACTTAGTTGAAAACAATTTAATACCAGACATAATCCATTTAAACAGGTTTCTGCAAGGTTACAAAAATATATTCAAATTCCTGACAAATTATTAAAAAGCAAATAGAAGGTTATACCAAAGGTGGAAAAAAGTATTATTAAAATGTCATTCTGTGCTCTAGCTGGCGTGGCTCATTGGATAGAGTTTCAGCCTTCGGATTGAAGGATCTCAGGTTCAATTCTGGTCAAGGGCATATTGCCTGGGTTACAGACTTGACCCCCAGTAGAGGGCATACAGGAGGCAGCCGATCAATGACTCTCCCTCATCATTGATTTTTTTTTTCCCTCTCTCCTCTCCCTTCCTTTCTGAAATCAATAGAAGTATAATAAAATAAAATAAAATAAAATAAAATAAAATAAAATAAAATAAAATAAAATAAAATAAAATAAAATAAAATGTTAAAATCTTTCTGTTAAAATCTTTTTTGTTAAAATCATTCTGTTAAAATCATTCTGTTAAAATCTTTTTTGAATCAGTGGTGAAACAAAGCATCACATACATGCATAATGATGGTACAGTTAGCAATTTAAATATTGGATGTACTAATACTACGAAGTAATTAATGAGCTTAGACTAGAAGCAATAATAGAAGACTCTACAAAGTTGTGGAAATGGAAAACTCCAAGTGATTTAGATTCTTTTGGAAGACATATGTTTGAATTTTAATGTCTCTTGGATATTATACTAGATTGATTGTTGCATTTATACAGAAGAAATGAGGATCTAAAGAACAGTGTGAATTAATTATAATATATTGTTGCACAATTACATTTAAAGAAGCTTATTTCAAAATAAGCTTAAAGAATAATCCTTAAAGAGGATTTAATAACATTGCAAATACATTATAATGATCAGCTCTTGATAACAGTTGAGAGAATATTTTAGGGATAGGCATATCCATTTAAAGAAACACTTGAGTGTTGCTTTAAAAAATCCTACAATTCATTAGGTCACTGTTTACAACTTAGTGAGATGTGTGGCAATATGTGATAAACTAAATTACATCATACTGATTAAATAAGTCTCTCAGTTTTAATAACATTAAATTTTTTCTAAAATAGAGGTGTTGGAAAGAGGGACAATTGCCTAAGCAGTTACAAAGGTAGCAAAATACTACTCAGTTTCTTATAATATACTTGAGTTCTCTAAATGTTCTTTTTTAAAATATATTTTTACTGATTTCAGAGAGAAAGGGAGAGGGGGAGAGACATAGTTTGTATTAAAACTGTCTGATATTGAAAATAATGTTGATTGCTTTATTTTAATAGCAAAAGTTTAGAAATTAGAACATGTTATTTGCAATTAAATAAAATTTCAAAAATACCTGTATACTATGATAGGTAAGTCACAGGAAACCTTGTACCATTATAAATACTGACATAAGTGGTATATCTTTTTTTGCTGACAGTCGAACCTTCAGTTTGAAAAAATAAATTATTCCACTTAAAGAAATCAGAAAAATTTTATCCTAGCCCTGAGTATCTTCCTATATATCTAATAATAGTAGCAACATCGTTGAAGGACATAGAGTGCATACACACACTTATATGCCCATCAATCAGAACAACTGCTGCTTTCCTAAGTTGAACTCTCCAAATGTCAACATTTTTTCAAATTCAATTACCATATTTTCCAGTGTATAAGACAACTGGGCATGTAAGACAACCCCCAACTTTAGAGAAGATTTTCCTAGTTAAAAAGTCTGGACGGAGACCATATGCAGCACAAAAAGGAGCCGACAAGAGACACTTGTGGTCTCCGTCCAGCTCCATTGATGACCCCCGGCTTTTGAGAAGATTTTCCTGGGTTAAAAAAGTCATCTTATACGCCGGAAGATACGGTACAAATAACATGAAGTTACTGAGCATGGTAGTGTTTGTTTATACAAAAATTTTTGGGTGAAGGGTGATAGGTGCATAACATCAATATTATTTTTCTTTTTAAAAGTTGGTGTGGGGAAGTTCAATATAAACTAGTTAATAAAAAATCCAAATTGAACAAAAAATGTACATTTATTTTAGCTAAAACCTTTGTTTCCTTCTTTGATGATATGCTACTTGTTCTTGTATAAAAGTAGATGTGGAGAAGCAGTTTATGTGGATATGTATGTAGGTATATTTTTATGTATGTATATTTATACATATGTTGTATATAGGTTGTACACATACATTCTATATAATAAAAGGCTAATATGCAAATCAACCAAATGGCAGAATGACTGGAGCTTCTCCCTTGGTGGTCAATGTACTCCCACAGAGCCTCTCCCGCCTCTGTGGGAATGCTGAGAATGTCAGATATCCCTCAAGGGCTCCCAGATTGCATGAGGGTGCAGGCCAGTCTCAGGGACCCTCTGAGTGCACAAATTTCATGCACCAAGTGTCTAGTTTCATAATAAAGAGAAAGACCCCCCCAAAAATTAGAGATACAGGAATTCTGGCCCCTTTAAAATATGGGAAAATTGAATATTAATGACAGTACCAACTTGGAAAACTACAAGGACTGCAGAACAGGAAAATTTTTCATTTTTTACAGTAAAAATCTAATATTCTCCAAGGAAAAGATGTGGAGAAGCAGAGATAATAGTAAATAATAGGATCTGAGAGGATGTATTCCCTATGAATAACTTGGGCAGCCAGAAACTGACCTTGATGGTCAGGTGAGATCTGAACCTTGGGAACATTCCTAAGAAGAAAAGAGACATGACCACTTGCCCTTGGTGGAGGAACAGGGCAGAGAGGTACATTCAGAGTGCTGTGGAAGTTTCTTGGATTGATAACTGAACCAAAATAATTTCAGTTTAATAGAGCTGGATAAAGTAGGAGAAAGTGTTTTGGAGGCATCACAGTGATAAGCAGAATTGCTCAAAGGAGACTATCGATGGTCACAGGCATATTTTCAATAATTCTGAAGTTTTATCCAAGTGAAGCAGACCTATCTAGTAGAGATTTCACACACACGCACACACACACACACATATGTTTACGTAGGTGACAGGTGAAGTAGGTTTAAGTAGTGTTGGGTATGTAGAAACTGTCACATCTAACCTCTAGCTAATAATCTAAAAATAAAAACCAGTGCTGAGATGCTACCTACTGTGCTGAAGGAGTGCTCCAGAGTAAATGACTTGTGTCTGAGGGCAACTATCAAATTTCAAGAATGATAAAGAACAGAAAGCCATAGCATTTTCTTTTAAAGATCAAACAGATATTTTTTAAACATTTTTATTGTTTCAGAGAGGAAGAGAGAGGGAGAGAGAGAGAGAGACATCAATGATGAGAACCAATCATCCTCGGTTGGCTGCATCCTGCATGCCCCCTCCTGGGGATCGAGAGCCCACAACCAAGCATGTGTCCTGACCAGGAGTCAAACTGTGACCTCCTGGTTCACAGGTCATAGTTCAACTCTGAGCCACGCTGGTCAGGAGATCAAACAGATATTTAAGGAATATACTGTATATTAAGGTGTTTTGGTAGTGTGAAAAATGAATTATAAATGAATATAGTTTTCCAAGTAAGTCAGGTGTAAACATTTTTGTTCTTGAAAATACTCAGGTATATTTTCATTTTAAAAAATAATGACATTAATAGTCTGTTTCTTTCTTTCTTTCTTTCTTTCTTTCTTTCTTTCTTTCTTTCTTTCTTTCTTCTTTCTTTCTTCCTTTCTTTTTTTTTGCCTTTGACAATTACAAGCAAGCCATTTGTTAGACTCACTCTTAACAGGTTGAAGAATTTGAAGCAGAGCATTAAATAATATATTGGATTTATATGAGGAGTAATATAACATTGACTTATTTCATTGCTTCTTAAAAAAATTAAATTTAGCCCTAACCAGTTTGGCTCAGTGGATAGAGCGTCAGCCTGCAGACTTAAGGGTCCCAGGTTTGATTCCAGTCAAGGGCATGTACCTTGGTTGTGGGCACATCACCAGTGGGGGATGTGCAAGAGGCAGTTGATCAATGTTTCTCTCTCATCGATGTTCTAACTCTGTCCCTCTCCCTTCCTCTCTGTAAAAACTCAATAAAATATTTTTTTAAATTAAATTTATTGTGACAGCATTGGTTAATAGGATCATATAGATTTCGAGTGCATATTACTACTCTTCTTTTGATCATATTTTATACCATCAAATTCATTATATTATGATTTACATTTAGGATGGACCTGAAATGAATATATATATAACATATAATTATTTATTTTGACCAAAGAATTTTAAATCTACTTATGTGGTTATTTTTCATAATTTATTTAACTTGATTTACTTTGTAAACAAATGCTTATATATGACTTTTAAGTTGCTCTAATTAGCAATTGATATGGGTAGTATTTTTTTTCTTTTATAAATAGTATTTTCTGAAGATGTGCTTTCAAAACACTGAGATCTGAAGCTTAATCAACAACATATTGTAAACAGGTTACACTTACAGTCTTATTTTTCTGTTCTCCAATAAGGACCTTGATGATGATAAGCAGTGATGTGGCAGGATGTTAGCAGTAGATGCCATTAAACATCTAAAGGTATTAGGAAAGGGATCATTGTTTGGAGAACCTCGTCCAGTGCACCCAACTCTACTTCATAATATAATGAATTTGATGGTATAAAATATGATCAAAAGAAGAGTATTAATATGCACTTGAAATCCACTGACAGGCAGAGGATTACACATGTGGACCCTGCCATCCAGTGTATAGAGTGCCCATAGCACATGGACTTAGAGACTTTCTCTGGTGCCCAGTTAGCCTCCTGGCACTTTTATTGCAGAACTTAATGTGAGTATCTGTATTTGTACTCGAAGAATCAATCCGGAAATAGAGACCATTAAAACCTGAAAATGCTGAGATTCGCAAATTTAAATCTTACCCACTTAGTGCCCTTTCGTACACTAGGTAGGGGGCTCAGAAGAGAGACTAGGAAGATATAGCTATACATTTATTGTATTACTAGGGGCCTGGTGCACAAAAATTTGTGCACTCAGGGGTCCCTCAGCCTGGCCTTTGCCCTCTCAAAGTCTGGGACCCCTCAGGGGATGTCCACCTGCTGGCGTGCCTGGCCAGCCTGGGTGAAGGGATAATGGCTGGGCTGGCCAAGTCCCCTAGTGGAGACCCTCACCCCATGAGGGTGTGGCCAGCCTGGGTGAGGGGCTGAGGGCCGTTTGCAGGCTTCTCACAGCCCCCATTGACCCAAGGTCCCAGCGAGGCTGGCTGGAATCAGGTTTCTGGGGTTTATTTATCTTCTATAATTGAAATTTTCTTGCCTTGAGCAGAGGCCTAGGCAGGCAATGAAGCCTTCTGTTCACTTCAGTTTTGTGGCTTCTATATTTGAAACTATTTCCTCCAAACAGAAGCCTGCTGTTTGCTCTAGCTCCATGGCTGCCAGCCGCTATATTGGCTGGGTTAATTTGCATATAGTTGCTCTGATTGGATGGGGGCGTGGCTTGGCTGGTGGGCATGGCTTAAGTGTCTCTGAGTGATGGTTAATTTGCATATTACTCTTTTATTATATTAGATATGTATAATATAGTTCTATATATCTATATTCCAGACATAGAATTATCTTACGCTTCTTTTTAATCTTAGAGTTTGAGATGATTTTAATTGATAAGACTAAATATAAAGTTTGCTGGATTTGAAAATCTGGTAAGTGGAAAAAATTATTTTGGATACAAAAAGCATATCTCAGCTTTGCCACTTGCTAGTGATAGGCTTCAATTATATCAACCCTGGTTTCTACATTTGTAAAATGTGATTGTTATCTTCCAATTTTTTAAATTAAACATACTTCTATTTATTTAAAATATACTATTATGAATAGTATGTAGTAATACAAATGTTTAAATTATATCATAGGAACTATTCCTTTTCTTTGCTAAAGAATGTAAAGTTAAATATACTGTACAGTAGGAAATTTTTTTTACTTGCTTTATTTCAACTTAGTGAAATTATAAGCCTCAGCAGTACTTATCTTACTGGCTGTAGAAAAATCTGAAAGGCAATCTTACATTTGGGTAATCTCTCCTTCAGTTCCTATTAAATATCCATGCATGCCCTCCTTCTCATAATATATTTTTAAGAAATATGAAAAAGTTCAAGTGTAAGTGTAAAATAAATGTATAGCAATATGAGCTTTAGCTCTTCTGTGGAGGGATATATTTAAACAGAGATAAAACTAAAGATGAGACAGGTTTTGGCTATCAAAACTTGCCTTAATGCATTTTTTATGTTATTTGTGAGTTGATCATATCTGTTAGATTTTTTTTAAATTTTTGTTTTTATTGATTTTTAGTGAGAGAGAGAGAGTGATAGAAACTCATCGGTCCACTGCCTCCTGCCTGACCTCCTTTCGGGGATCAAGTCTACAAATTGGGCTTGTGCCCTGACCAGGAATTGAACTGAGATCTCCAGATTCCCAGAGCAATGCTCAACCACTGAGTCACATGGATGGTGCTTTTGTTAGATATTTAATTATTATTAACTAGAGACCCAGTGCACAAAAATTTGTGCACTCGGGTGGGGTCCCTCAGCCTGGCTTGTGCCCTCTTGCAGTCTGGGACCCCTCAGGGGATGTCCACTTTCTAGCTTAGGCCCGCTCCCCGGGGGATCAGGCCTAAGCTGGCAATCAGACATTCCTCTGGAAGCCCAGGAGCCCTCGAGGGATGTCCACTTGCAAGTGTGGAGCAGGCCTAAGCTGCAGTTAAACATCCTTAGCACTGCTGAGGAGGCGGGAGAGTCTCCTGCCACCATCACTGTGCTGGCAACTGGCAGCCTGGCTTGTAGCTGAGCAGAGCTCCCCCTGTGGGAGTGCACTGACCACCAGGGGGCAGCTCTTGCATTGAGTGTCTGCTCCCTGGTGGTCAGTGTGTGTCATAGTGACCAGTCATTCCCAGTGGTTCTGCTGTTAGGGTCAATTTGTATATTATCCTTTTATTATACAGGATGGTTTAGATATTGATCAGGTCTTAAAAGACCTTTAAATTTTAAAGCAGAATAATTGCTTTCAATTTGAGAGAGAGAATAAAAAAATAAAAACTCTTCATAAAGGATTGGCATAGGCCACAGACCTTATAAATGTATCAAATCTGCTATTCCAGAAATATTTTTTTTGTTTCATTTGGCCACAACTTTCCCACTGTTCCTTGATTGCAGTAATGATGGTGACCTCAATACTGCTGTCCATTAATATCCATGCAGGTACAGCGAGAACGAGGCCGGAGCTAACTGGATTGAGCAAATTCTTGGCTCCATTTCATTCTACAATGAGCAGTTATTTTACTTTCAGGCAGTCAGTCAGCCTTCCCTTCTTATTCCTGTGTCATTTATCAAATTAAACTGTTTTTTCTCTAAAAGGCAAAGGGAATGTTCCATCAGTATTCACCTATCTATTTTGCTGATTAGCAACCTATTGTTCTTCTGTGGACAAGAAATAGATGCTAGGTATAGATTCAGAACTGGATATTTTCAACATTAATGCCAAAATACTTAAAAAATAAACTCTGTTCAGCATTCTCTTTGAAATATTAACCCACCCTCCCAGATAAAGAAACTAATTCAGCTCAATAATTGTCTTTTTAACAAATATATATTTTGATCTGCATATTGAATTAAACAATACAGCTACAAAATTCTGATCATGCAGCTTTCATTTCAGACTTAAAGTTGTCAGTAGAGCTTTTCCAGCAAGATAAAGGATAATTTCTAGAGCATAAAACAAAGTTTAAATAAAAGTAGAATAAAGCAAAGATTATTTCCTCATGATAGAATGTTGGTTGTGAATATAAAAATCTCATTACTCTTAAAATTTCATCCTGACATAGTTCTTGTAATTTTCTCATTGCTTGCACCAATAACCACAGTATTTGATATCTGTAGATGTATTACATTAGCCTACTCATAAATACATAATTTTAACATTTCTTAATTTTGTTGATAGAAGTGGAATGAATTCCTTGTGTCTCATTAGGTATTTATTGCTTCAGAGGAAATATTAGGTAAGGGCTTAATAGATGTAGAAAACCATGAAAGGTTAATTCTCTACTGCTAAGTTATTTGTAGATGTGTTCCCTACATTTATCAGAATAGCTTTTGCAACATAAGTTGTTTTGTGGAAATAAAAAAATATTAGAATTATATGAGATTCCTGGATCTGATAAATCTCATTTAATTGACAAGGAATGGTAGAGTGATATCATCACTGATATCACAAAATTTATCAGTGACAGCCTTATAGCTTTTGGTTTTACATATTTGCACATATATTTATTCATCCAGTTAATATTATTTTTGAACGTTATTAGAAAATAGGATACCAATATCATCTAGGCCTTTGAAAGCCTCTGTGTAGCCATTCATAATCAGATCCCACACTTTTTAATTCAAAGATAATCAGTAATTTTAATCTTACTATCCCCTTGCTTTATTTATAGTTTACTGCATGTGTAGTTATTAGTAAAACATATGTTGTTAATTTTGCACATTTTAGAACTTTATGTAAGCAGTATCATATATTTAGTATTCCTCTGACACACTTTATCACTCAATACTTATTTTTGAAATGCAATTATAATGTGTAGGATGTAGTCTATTCATTTTTACTGCTGTACAGTACTCTATTTATGGATACACCACTTCTCATTTTTCGATTCTCCTTTCCACATATATTTCTTTCTTTTTTTTATTATTACATAAAGTTTTACAAAGATTGGTACATATATCTCTTTTTCCCCCTGCCCTTCCCCCAGCCTCCCCTACCCCTCAGTGTTTTGTGTCCATTAGTTATGCTTAAATGCATGCACCAAAGTCCCTTGGCTGATCTGTTACCCCTCCCCCCCAATGTTCCTGTCCTTGTTGCTGTAATTTGACAGTCTGTTTGATGCTGCTTTGCCTCTGTATCCATTTTTGTTCACCAGTTTATAATGGTTATTATTATCCATAGATGAGTGAGGACATGTGGTATTTTTCTTTCATTGACTGGCTTATTTCACTTAGCATTGTTTCCAGTTTCTTGTTATTATAAGTGCTGCTGGTAGGGTCATTCTTGTACAGAGCTTGTGTTAATAGCAACAAGGGTTTCTATAGGTTATGCACTTTTGGATTTGCTGGCTCAGGGACTGATCTTATTAAGTTTTACTAGGTAATGTGAAATGGTTTTCCAAAGTACAGGTTCTCTCCTACCTTCATGAATGGGAGTTTTCGTCACTTTATATCTGGACTAATAATTTCATTGTCTAACATTTTAATTTTTCCAGCCTCATGAACTTGCAATGCTATCATGCCATTATTTTAACTGGCATTGCTCTGATTTCTAATGGTATTGGTCATTTTATGAATGATGGCTATTTATTTTTTTATCTCTTCTATCAGACATCTATGTATTTATTTTACATATTCTACAGCTTTATTTCTTATGGGGTTCTATGAGTTATTAATTGTAATACAAATTATTTGTTTGATAATATTTGTGGCATACACATTCTCATTGGTTTTGTCCTGATCAGTGAGATTTGTGAGGTCAACCATTTTTTTTATATACTCATTTTATATGAGATATCCAGCCAGGGCCTGGATATTTTTATATTGTTCAAATATAAGACTTTTATGAATTGTGAATACATTTTCTCTTGTTTTGAGAGAAACTTTTCTGGTTTTGAGAGGAAAGAATCTGACCACCACTTTATCTTTTATTTTGCAACTGAAACTTTAAAAAAAAAAATTTAAATGCTGATTCTTATTGTTTTTTGATTTTAAAAATAATTAAAGTCACATAGCTATCAGAGCATAGTGATTTTTGGTCAGCATCAGATTTGCAATAATTCTAACTTGTGACCTAAAGGTAATGAACTTGAGTCTCTCTTACCCAGTAGCAATCCCTGGAGTTTATTTTATTATTTTATTTTATTTTATTTTATTTTATTTTATTTTATTTTATTTTATTTTATTTTATTTTATTTTATCATCTGATAGTCTTAAACTGAATTAGTGACAGTCTATCATTTTATGTCAAAAATTACATCTTTCTCTGTATCTAAGACTTTTGTGGCAAATAAAAATATTTTCCCATTGTCTTCTTTTGTAAATAAATCTTTATATCTGTTGTATATTTGGCTTATCTAGGGAATGTGAATTAGTTATACATTATAAAAGACTGATTAGAACACAGTTATTTGAATGACCTAGACCTATCCACAAATATTGGCTCTCCACATATGACCTTGATGATCTTGAAAAATGATATCATTTCTCGAAGCCTTATTTTCTAATCAGTAAAAAGAGTTAATATGGAACATTAGCACTGAGTGTTTTTGACTATTAAGCAGATGCTGCAGATGAACTGGCAGCTCTGAGAGCAAGAACCACGTTTCGTATCAGCCAAGGGTTATAGTTAATTTGCAGGCCAGAAATTAGGAACAGCCAAAACATCCATCAGTAAGGGAACACACATCCAAAGTCTCAAATATTCATATTATGGACTACATGTACATAAAAGAACACTCATATATTGCTGTAGTAAATGTAAAATATTACAGGTTTTGGTGGTTTTTTTTTTTTTTTTTTTTTGGAAAGCAATTTTACAACATCAGCTTAATTTAAAACCATTCTGTGCACATTTAAACATTTGATTAAAGATACATGTCATACTTTATGCTAAACTAACAGTATTAACATTTCAAATTTTAAATATAATGTTATTTCTAAATTTTAATTATGGGTATAAACTTTTAAATTAGACTTCTGGTAGGTAAATATTGAACAATTTGATTCCTAGAATTCATCCAACTCTGACATGTTCTGATTCTCTATCAATTTCTAGACAATAAATAACATCTAAACTGATTAAAAAGTCAGACTTAATGCTATGTGGTATCTAAACTAATAAAAGCGAAATATTAAAATTAACCGTTTCTCCGAGACAGGGTAAGCCACGCCCACCAGCCAATCAGAGCGGCTGTATGCAAATTAGCCCAGCCAACATGGCGGCCGCCACTCACGGACCTGAGTAAACAGCCCTTTCTATTGCGGCAGTAGCGAAAGTGAAGCTTTGCCCCTCAGCTCAGCTCCAATTAAACTGCCTCTAGCAGTTTTGAAACAATGTAACAATCATAGAATCCTCCGGAGCTGAAGGAAAGAGCAGCCCGGGCCTAACCAGTGAAAGTAACAATTGTTTCATTATAGACGCTGCGAGGTGAAGCAGAGGAGGCTTCGTTAGCAGTTAGAAGGCCGCCTTAAATGAACAGTGTATCAATTATAGAAGATAACCCCAGGCCTTAAAGGAACAGCATCAATTATAGGAGATAAATCACAGTAACCTGCGTCCAGCCAGCCTTGCTGGGACGTTGGGTCAATGGGAGCTGTGGGCAGCCTGAAAGCCCCTCACCCAGGCTGGTCAGGCACGCCAGCAGGTGGGCATCCCCCGAGGGGTCCCAGACTGCGAGAGGGCACAGGCCGGGCTGAGGGACCTCCCGAGTGCACAGAGCGG
>PVJC01018982.1:0-21163 GCA_004026665.1 Murina feae
TTGATAGATATGTATTTGTTGTTCATAATTTTTATCTTTACTTTTTCTTCATCCTCTTCTCAAAGGATACCTTTCAGCATTTCATATAATACTGGTTGGGTGGTGATGAACTCCTTTAGCTTTTTTTTGTCTGTGAAGCTCTTTATCTGACCTTCAATTCTGAATGATAGCCTTGCTGGGTAAAGTAATTTTGGCTGTAAGTTCTTGCTATTCATCACTTTGAATATTTCTTGCCACTCCCTTCTGGCCTGCAGAGTTTCTGTTGAGAAATCAGCTGATAGTCGTATGGGTTCCCCCTTGTAGGTAACTAATTGCTTTTCTCTTGCAGCTTTTAAGATTCTCTCCTTGTCTTTTGCTCTTGGCATTTTAATTATGATATGTCTTGGTGTGGTCCTTCTTAGGTTCCTTTTGTTTGGAGTTCTCTGCGCTTCCTGGACTTGGAAGTCTATTTCTTTCACCAGGTGGGGGAAGTTTTCTTCAAATAGGTTTTCAATATCTTGCTCTTTCTCTTCTTCTGGTACCCCTGTAATTCTGATGTTGGTACGCTTGAAATTGTCCCAGAGACTCCTTACACTATCTTCATACTTTTTGATTTTTTGTTTGTTTGTTTGTTTGTTTGTTTGTTTTGGCTTTTTTGGCTGGGTGGGTTTTGCTTCTTCATATTTCATATCTTTGACTTGATTCTTGCGATCCTCTCGTCTGCTGTTGGATCTCTGTATATTATCCTTTATTTCAGTCAGTGTATGCTTAACTTCTAGCTGGTTCTTTTTCATATCCTTGAAGATCTCACTAAATTTGTCAGCAGTCTCTAGAAATTTCTTGAAAAACCTAATAACCGTGGTTTTGAACTCTATATTGAGTCATTTGCATTCCTCCATTTTCTGTCTTTTGTGATCTGTTTCTTAGTCTCCGTATTTTGGCTTTCTGTGCTAGGTGTCCTATATAGGGCCCAGTGATTCAGCCTCCCCAATCACCTGGGGTGGACACTCTTGTTGTATGCCTTTGAAGGCTGGGTGCACAGTCTTGTTGTAGTTATCACTGGGAGGTATCACTGAGGGGAAATGACCTGCAGGCCTTTCTCCTCGTTGTTTGGAGTTTGGATCTATTGGAGTTCTGTCCCAGTTGCAGACCCTTAGGTTATGCTGCAGGCAGGCAGGTGCACAGCTTGGGCGGGGTTGTAGGTGGGGTGGGGCGGGGTCTCAGAATCACCGGGGGTGGAGCGACTCACAATGGTGTCCCCTCTGCTGATGCCACAGTTTCTACCCGGTTTGGCATCTCCAAGCTCTGGAGTCTGCGCACAATTCTCAGTCCCCGAATCTCCAGGTCAGTGATTGGTGCGAATAGCAGTGCTAGAACGCCACTGGTCTTCCGCCGCCCCGTTGCCCTACAGCCCGCGTTGCATTCAGTGCGACCTGGGAGTTTATAATCTTCCAAGCCGCGGACCCCATCGCCGCTGCCACCCTTTCACCCACACTGCTGCACGCCGTGCTGCCGCCTCCGTTTCGTGCGTCCGTACCTTTCAGTTTGGGTGCGCCAGGAGCTTCTATTCAGTCTCAAAGCACTCCTCTTGCTTTCTAGATGTAAAGCTTCCCCTCCCTTGGTTCTGGAGGATGGCCGTTTATCTGTATAGTTGTATTTCTATAATGTAGGTGTGGAGGCTGTGCATTTAGGTATATACCTCATGCCACCATCTTGGTTCCTCCTGCACTTCTTAAAATGAATTCTAAACTCTAGCCAGGCATACTTCTTACTGTTTTCCCTACTTATGCATATTGTTGTCGATATTGCCCTCACCTCAAATGCTCTTTGGTTCCCCACCCATAACCCTCCTTCCTCCCCCGACACACACATCCCAGGGTTAGAAATCATTGAGACTTAAGTTTGTGAGAATCATAGGAACTCTGATTTCATTAACTTCATCAAAGGAAATAACATTTGAAGTGTGCCTGACACAAGGAGACTCAGTAAGCATCAGCTCCCTCCCTTGTCTCAATTTAACAAAATGCTAACCATCCTAACCTTGTACAGACAAAAAGCAATGCTTATTCAATAATTACGGTATGGCTCAAGACATGTTTAGAATTGATCTTATGGAATTACTTTCAGTGCTCTGTGAGGAATTCATTTCTCTGTAAGTCTTAGATAACCAGATGACAGGCGTTTAATACTCAAAGGTATGTTTTGCATGTAACGGGACATCCAGAGAAGTGAAGTCCTGGGCTGGGATGGCCATTCTGAGATGTTGTCAGGATCCCACCTCCTCCTAATGTTCTGCCCAACCATCCTTAGGGTGTGCCTTTTGCCCTCAAGGTCTCTGCATGTCTGTAATTTATTGAAGCTTCCACTGGAACCCTGGGAGGACACACAGGGCTGGAAGAAGGCAAATGGGCCTAACACTGTCTCCTCTCAAGCTTTTTTCATTTTCAATGAAAAAGAGAACTCTTCTCAAGAACCTCTATCTACAAATTATAGGCAAGGATAGTATTGCCTGTCCCCTCCCCACAACCCCTATTACCCAGAGCTGCACACAAAAGCCAGGAGATGGAAGAGTTCAGCTTCCTAGCTTCTATAATAAAAGAAGGTAAACGGACAGGGGCTGAATGAATATGGAATTAATCAACCTAAAATATCTGTCACATCTTCAAAATCTGTGTATAAGTCTACCAAAGAATTAGCCTTAAATCCACCAGCAAAAAAAATTAAAAAATGTGTTAATCCTGGATATTCAAAAGAATGTATCATGGATTCCTAATTCCTAAAGAGGAAATGCAAACACCATTGGGACAATAGCAGCCACACTGAAATAATTACAGTTTCCAAAAGCAATTCGTTTAGAGCAGACAGCATTCATCTAGATAGATGATTTCCCATGTGTTTGAACTTTACACAAAGTCAGCACGTCATTGCTGAGGAGTGATACTCTTTTATTCCCAAAGAATGTCATTTGTGCACATGTGTTCTCCCATGTGTTAGGAAGCTCTTTGAAGGTATCCTATGTTCCATGCCTCTTCTTTACCCAAGTGGCACTCAGTAGGGTGCAACGTAGAGAAGACTGTGTTCTACTTTACAAAAAAGACTTCTACAACAGGATGACTGGCAGCCATAAATTTGTGCTGGGCACATTGGGGCATTCTAATGTTATAATCGCACTTAGCAGAGTCCCTGTATGTGATAACCACTCAATAAATCTGCCATTTATCTGCCATCGAGTTAAACATGCTCACCCCTTTTCTATAGACCTGAGTGGGAGCAACTACTTTCTTAGGCACTTCAGACATTTCTGATTTTATAGCTATTTGGTTGTCAACTCCTTCCCTGAGTAGAGGGAATATGTGTGAGCGAAAACAGAAAGGACAGCAGCATCTCAAAACCCCATGGGACATCATTCCCAGTGCAGCCAAGGGAACCAATCTGTGTACAATGCATGGGACTCGGCAACAGCCCTGTGAGGACACTCCAAGGACAAGGCTACTGATGGCACTGCTCTTGTCCACGTCACAGCTGACTGATGGCTTAAACAGAAAAATTCTTCTGCAGGAACAGACCATCATCCCAAGGAGTCTGTTGTTACTGATAGTTTGTTCTCCTTTGATAAAATAGTCAGACTATAAAGCAGGTGAATTTCGACATTCCTCCTTGTGACATACAGGATTATGATGGCGAAGACCCAACAAGATGGCCCAAAGTGCTGCATGAGATTCAGAGGATGGATTTTAAATGTGAATTTGGATTTCACTAAAGGTCTCAGGAAAGTTCCATGGTCCACAGGACACCAGTCCTGGCCCAGTAAATCCTGACATCAGAGGATATTCCTAGTTTTAGAGGTTGAGTTGCTATTACCAAGTAGCTCCAATCAACTGCAAAACTTTCAAGACTTTTGCAAACAAGTTCATGTCATGGTGGCAGTTCAAAATTGGTTGCAGTGAAACTATTTGCACCATAAAAATCCACAAATTCTTCAAATCAGTGCTTTTTAAAAGGCTATTTAGTAAACATTTACAAACATACTACTGTCAAACCCCACACAGCTCACTCTCAGGAAAGTCAGGGGTCTCCGGGAAAAGTTGCAAATAGAAAATCTCCAAAGTCAAAGGAAAAGAGTCCAATCACAAGTCAGTATAGAGCATTAATAGGTGTTCCACCCTGCACTAAGTCCAACAGGGATAAGATAGGAAACTTAAAGCCAATTCCCTGCCTTAGGAAGAGCTCCCAGCCAACTTCCGAACTGTAATAGTACCAATAACTGTAAACCCTCCATCCTTACAGTGTGCCAGATAGCTAGCACCTCACTCCTCAAAACCTTATGGCATTGGTCTTATTTTATAGATGAAGAAGTGGAGACTCAAAGAGGCTGAGCATATAATTTAAGCTACACAGAAAGTGGGTAAAGCCAGGGGTTAGCACCAAAATGCCAGACCCCTGGTGATGGCACCCACAAAACAACAATAAGATGCAGTAAGGATAGACAAATAGGAGGCAAACTGTCAGGCCAGGGCCACCTACAGGTTACCAAGGGGGGAAACCAGCCAGGGATTCAGGAGCGGTGGGAGGGTGGGGGAGGGCATGTAGGTGGTGGGAAGAGGCAGGGGGGACAGTCTTGGAATGTAGCAAAAGAAATGTTGTGGGAATTCCAGACCTGTGACTCAGGCTTGACTGGAGAAAAAGGTAACCCCCACTCCACGGCCACCACAAAGATCTCCAATAAGCCTTCTGTGACATACATTGCACGTATCTCCCCAAGATGAGCTGCCAAGAGACAACGCTTAAACAGCTAGCTCATCTGCATAATATCATTATTGAATTTCCTTTTTCTTAGAAACTCAAAGTCATTACTTCAAATTTTCATTCCCCAACATTAACATGGAACCAAACTTTTTTTGTACTAGTTATTAAAACTCTAGTGATGGAAATTACACTTCGCATTCATGTCATGGTTTAACTAATGCTGATGTTGCTGGAAATTATAAAACTTGAATCTATCATCTCTAAAAACAGATTAAGTATTAATTAATGATTTCATCTCTTCAGTGACTCTGATATCTCATTAAGCAATTATTATCAATCTCTAACTCTTGTGAAGCATGTGGTTTGATAAGGTTCTATGAGTTGTTTTCTGAACACTGATGTGTCTCTCTGCCTGACTGAGCTCCAGCACAACACAGTTTCACTACATGGAATCAAATACTCTGTGAGTTAAGTGATATCTTTTGAGATATATATGGATGCTACACAATAAAACTCTATTGAAATAGCCACTAAGATAGCCACAGCACTGCCCTTACCGGAAGTGCTGGCGTTAACAAGGTCCCACCGAATCTGGGTGTGCATAATGAACAGAGAGGGAAGAGAGCTGGTTTTCTGGGAAGCGAGGGTGGGGATGAGGGAGCACTTTCCAAGACTTCTTTCCTTCCTCTGAGAGCAAGAGGTTTGCAAAGTGATTCAATGAGTTCATTTTGGAAATGTTTCTTGACTCATTTCCAGTGAGACACTAGTTAGAACAATCCTTGTTGGCTTATTAAAGCAGCCATAGTTAATGTGATCAAAATACAGACAAAAGTGTGAGTTCAAGATATTTCTTTGAAGCATTTTTAAATAATAATAAATATATTAAAACAATTACCAAAAACAAAGTAATAACTCATTTTGATCATAGCATTTTAGATCATATAGCCATTCAAAATCATGTATTCAACCGCCAACCCATATTTCCCCACATCTAGGGTGTCTGAGGCTCTCAGCCACATCCTATTTAGTCTGCACCATAGTTCAAACAGCAAACAAGCTTAGAGGGCACTAGCAGTTTTCAATGACTCCTTTGTGATCTCTCTATTGCTTACGCATCACACATCTAGCAGCTTAGACTGAGAATATATTTATACAAACCATTTTGTCAAGGTATATGCTAGATAGACCATGACAATTCACCTACCAAAGAAATGAACCACATATTGTGTCTCAGTGTGTGGAAGACCCTAACGTGGGTAACATTATGTGATAATGCATAGGAAGGGATATGAAGGTCAGTTTGGGGGCTCAAGGAAGTGTTTGGTGTATTGAGGCAAAATAACAGTTATGTTGATGAGCGTTCGAGTTCTGCACTGCCAATTTTACAAATAAGTCCGGATCCTCTGCTGAAGTTGCTGGAAGGACCAACAGATAATAAAGCATTTGATCCAAGGCCCAGATTGGTTCTAACTCAGATACTAACTACCTTTGGGGAAGACAGTGGAAAACCAAACTTAGGTTAGCAGAGAAAGCAAATATGACCATAAACAAAGCCGTTTCATATGAGCAAAATGTAATGTAATAATGCAGTATCATAATAAAGCTACTAAAACTGAAGTGGTTTTGATAGTGAAAAAAGGCACCATTCAAGGCTGTGTCAGAACCTAACAGAGCTGCCCCAAAACATCAGTCAGTCACATGATCACCTAACAATGAAGAGGGTGGAAAATGGAGAAGGTTCAAAAATAAGTATGACTATTAAAAAGTTATGGAAGAGGAAAGAAATCCCATGACAGGAAAGTTAAGCGCATGAGATGAGTTGCTGCAAAAATCCACGTGCAAGGAGAGTTAATTGAGCTGCCTGTAGACAGAAACGGATTTGACTGCAACTTACAATGCGTAAGCATCAGGACCTTTTCCGACCTCGTAGCAGTGGTTTCACATGATCCTACACGTTGTAAAATAAGAAAAAGTAAGAAACGTGTGCACACTTCTACTTAAAGAAGTTCCCTCAAGTTGTTTGAGCATCTGGCCACACAACACCTACACATAACCCTGCCTACAAAGTTGATCCTTTAACAGGGCTACCACTAAGCTTCAAGGCATCAGTGCCAGGCTTAGGCCATGGAGAAACAAAAGCTTTTGCAAAATGCCAACATGACACCTCCTAAGTTCTAATTTTTCTCAAGCCACAGCTATCAGGAGACAGGCCTGAGCAGCCAGTAGCCTGCCCACCAAAGTGGTGGGACCCAAGATAGACAGTAAATTGGAGAGGCCACCAACTGGGGGCACTTCAACAAAAATTAGAATTAGTCCCAATCGGCCCCCTGGTGGTCAGTGCACATCTTAGTGGCTGGTCAACTGGTTGACTGTCTGCCGTCTAAATGTCACTGACTCAGTAGTCTATGGAAAAAGTTATGTTCTCAGCTCCAAAGGGAAGGTTGCAGGAGCTTTAGATAAGTGTGTGAGTGACTCAGTATTGAAGTGAGTTTGCTGGTCTGCTCTGTGGATAAAGCCGGATTCTGCCAGTTTGTTTTAAAAGTTCTCACTTGACTACACAGCTTAAAACAGGTGTCCCAGTAGCTAAGTGTCACCTCATGAACTTCCTTTTGGTGGAGCTCAGCAAACTCATCCTTTTCCCCCCTCCCCTGTAACCACAAGGAGGCTATGAGGATGGAAGAGCAGGTCATCTGAGCTTTCTAGAATAGCACTCAGGATACTCCCGGCTCAAATGTCAGCCTGTACTGAGGAACATATAAAAGATCCATAATCTGCCACCCTTGCTCAAACTGAACCCATGCAGGGGAGAGGGAGATGACGATTTCTTCCTCAGAACAATGAACCTTTTGAAAGCTGAGTGGGAGAAACTAGTGACAATAACATGATGTCTGTCAACTTTTGAAAAATTAGTATCAGAAAACCAAAAGTAAAGTTGAAAGAAGACAAATTAGGTTTTATCAAGATTTGACACATCGTTGAATACTTGCTAATGAAAAAAAAAAGATTTCATTTAAACATTCTTATTGTCTTTATGCATAACACTTTTAAAATCACCTAACATTTTTATAAGAGTATTAAAAATAACCTTGCTTTTAATATGGAAAAGAGTGTGACAGGCATGTGAAGTTCATTCTCTAAAAACGGCAGCAGCTCATTCTGTAGACTTCTTTTTTTTTCTAAAGCTTTACTCTAAATAATTCAGGTGGAAGCAGAAAGAGGAGCCGTAAAAACATCATGATTGTTGCTGTTCTGTTGGAAGTTTTAAAAAACAGACTGTGGTCAAGCCAGAGACATAGCTTGAGAGAGAAAGTGAGGATTTAACTGCTAATCCCAACTCTGCAACTGTCTGGCTGGGTTACCTCGGACATGATATTCAAATTTTCACTTTCTCTTCTGAATAAGAGGGTAGTAATTGTGCTTTATATTTCGAAGAGTTAATGAGGACTAATAAAATAACATTCCTGAGGAACTTGGCACAGATTTCGTACTCAGTGACTGTTCATTTGCTGCTATCATGACAACTCGTAACTGAGAGCAAAAATGTAGACCGACAAAGGCCTAAGGGATCATCGCTATCCCAGAGTCAATAGAAAATCCTGTTTGATAAGATGTGTCCTCTCAAAGCTTACCGTGTAGCTGTGTTCAGATTAAAAAAACAAAACAAAAACAAAAACAAAAACAGCATTTAGTGTGTGTCTGTTTCAGCCAAGGAACTGAGTTGGGCATCAACAAGCAGAATACTAAAATACGATTTTTTTTAAATTAGGACAATTTTCTCATTTGAATGTCTTCCTCAGGGGATTAAAAGGCAATTTGTTAGGGTAATAGGGTTAGCAGATGTGACAAAGCCACATGGCTCCTTAAATTTGATTGAACATTTAATAATGCTACTGTCAATGATCATTTGGAGATACTTGGCAATGATTTTTGCAGCAGCTATGAAACCTACACACCATAGAAGACCATGCTCAGAGATTCTCATTGTCAGTGTATGTTTATATCCAAACCATGAGCCACATGTTGGGGTACTTGGGCCAGCCAGGAGGCAGTCTAGAATCTAACAGTTCTGCATTTTAATCCCATCTCCACTTCTCATGAGTTGTATAACTTTGAGCAAGTTACAACCTCAGTTTGATGTGTTATATGTATCCAAAGAGATAAAAAACTCGATATTGGACTTTATGAGCCCTAAATAAATATGAGGAAAACTTTAGAAAAAAGGCTCTCTGACTTAGGCAGAGGTATGAGGTGTTCCTGTCCAAGTCCTTTACTAATCCTTTCTCTTATGCTGGCAAAAGAAATGACCCAAATGAAACTTCTTTGTAAGATTTATATATAATACTAAAAGCCCAATGCACAAAATTTGTGCAAGGCTCAGCCCTCGCAGCCCCGGCTTCGTCAGGAAGGTCGGTCGTGGGAATGTCTGGTCTAATTAGCATATTATGCTTTTATTATTATAAATGATGTAAGTTTCAGGCATACAACATTGTAATTTGACATCTGTAAACACTACAAAGTGATCTCCTCCAAAAGTCTAGTTACCATCTATCACCACACAATTGATCTCCTCCACCCATTTGCCTACATTAAAACCCCACATTCCCTCTGATAATTACCAATCTGTTCTCTGTATCTATGAGTTTTTTTGTTTTTCTGTTTTTTTCTTCTAATCTTTATTGTTGAAAGTATTACATGGCCCCTTTTTTCTCCATTGACCCCTTCTAGCCCATCCCCCTCTCCAGGCCTTCACCACACTATTGTCTGTGTCCATGGGTTACGCATATATGCATAAAAGTTCTTTGGTTGACCTCTACACACCCACTCCCACCTTCCCTCTGAGATTCAACAGTGTGTTCCATGCTTCTATGTCTCTGGATCTATTTTGTTCATCTGTTTATTTTGTTCATTGGATTACACGTATGAGGGAGATCATGTGATGCTTGTCTTTCTCTGACTGGCTTATTCCACTTAGCATAATACTCTCCAAGTACCTCCATGCTATCTCAAAGGGTAAGAGATCCTTTCTTTTTTACTGCTGCATAGTATTCCATTGTGTAAATGTGCCACATGTATGAGTTTGTTTTTGTTTTGTTTGTTCATTTGCTTTGCTTTTTTAGATTCCCCTTATGAGTAAAAGCATATGTCTTTCTCTGTTTGGTTTATTTCACTTAATATAATTCCCTCAAGTCCATCCATTTTGTTGCAAAGAGCAATTTCATTCCTTTGTGTGGCTGAGTAGTATTCCATATATACCACATCTTCTTTATCCATTTATCCATCGATGGACACTTAGAATGTTTCCATAGCTTGGCTATGTTAAGTAATGCTTCAATGAACACAGGGGTGCATATATCTTTTCAAATTAGTGTTTTTATATTCTTTGAATAAATATCTGGAAATGGAAGATGTGGTTCATATAGTAATTTTATCCTAAGTTTTTTGAGGAATCTTTATATTGTTTCCCATTGTGGCTGTACCAATTTATATTTCCTTGAGGGAAAAAATGAATTTTACCTCAATTTTTAAAAAACCACATAATAAAAGAGGGTGGCAGGAGACCACTGAATAAAAGACATTTAAGAGATATAAAAGGCCCCAGTAATACCACTTCTGGGAATATACCCCAAGAAAACAGAAACACCAATCAGAAATGATATACAAAGCCCTATGTTAATAGCAGCACAATTTACAATAGCTAAGATTTGGAAACAGCCTAAATGCCCATTAGCAGATGAGTGGATTAGAAAACTGTGGTACATCTACACAATGGCATACTATGCTGCTGTAAAAAAAGAAGGAATTTTTACCATTTGCAACAGCATGGATGGAACTGGAAAGCATTATGCTAAGCGAAATAAGCCAGACAGTGAAAGATAAATATCACATTATCTCACTTATTTGTGAAATATAAAGAGCATTATAAACTGATTAACAAAATAGATACAGAGGCAAAGAAGCATCAAACATACTGTCAAACTACAGAAGGGAGGCAGGGGAGGGTTGATGGGGGTGGGTGTAAAAGATCAATCAAAGGACTTGTATGCATCTATATAAGCATAACCAATAGACACTGACACTGTGGGGGGTGGGGAGGGCAAGGGGTAGGGGAGGCAGTGGGGAGGTCAATGGGGGGAAAAGGAGACATATGTACTATTATTTGTAATACTTTAAACAATAAAATAAAATTTAAAAAAAGATATATAAAAGGCAAATTTAAAAAAACATAAGATAAACTATTTTCTTTTGTGTTTAAAATGTATAAAGCTTATGGTAACCATAATTGGTATTTTCAAAGTCTTGAATTACTTCAACAAATCGATTGTGGGTTTATTTCTCTGGAGTATAATGTTGATTCCTTGTGAAGTCCTATTCTCTGAGCAAAACTGTTGTGGGCGGGGGGGAACAACTAAATATTAATCCTATGGAATGTCATAAGTGATAATGGTGAAACGAAAATTTAAAAATTTCTGTAAGCATGTAGTTCTTAATAATTAAGGGAGCTATTATCCCAGCAGCTGCCAAATAAATGAAACATTTAAATGTTGGCAATTAAATGATACCTCTCATGGGAAGCATAGGCATTTGAAGGTCTGCATTTCTAATTATAAATTGTCCAGTTTTCTAAATTACCTTCTGTTGTTCATGCTCAACATTGGGAATTGTACTATTCACTACCATCTCTATGAGAAGGAGAGCAAAACTGAAATGAAGAATAAAGGGTTACCCAAACAGCCCTAACCGGTTTGGCTCAGTGGATAGGGCATCGGCCTTTGGACTAAAGGGTCCTGGGTTTGATTCTGCTCAAGGGCATGTAATTTGGCTGTGGGGGGTGTGCAGGAGGCAGCTGATTGATGTTTCTCACTCATCAATGTTTCTAACTCCTTACCCCTCTCCCTTCCTCTCTGTAAAAAAATCAATAAAATATATTTTTAAAAAAAGAGTTACCCAATCAACTTTATTCTTTGTATATAGCTTTCTATACAACAATATCGCTACTATTGAACATTGTGTTGGTGATGTGAGCCAAACTAATGGAATAAAAAAAAGCAGATTATGGCATAGAATTAAAAAATATTCCCCTAAAAAATAAATCAATGAAAACCCCTGCAAATAGTAAGATAATTTAGCACAATAGTTTTTAAGTTAGTATTTTAAAAATAATCCTCATATTAAAAATAAAAATGTGTAATGGAAAAAAAGACTCTATTTGCATTTTTTTAAATATTGGGCATAAACTTAAGAATAAGAAATACATAATGCCTATGTGAGGAAAATCATAAAACACTCCTAAAAACTACAAAGTTTACTGGAAAATGGAAAGACAGGCAGTATGTCTTGGTAGCAAAACAGTGTTGTAAAGATGTCAATCCTCCTTTAGTCAATTTACATGCTTCATACTATCTCAGTAAAATATCAGGACATTTTCTGGCTCAGGAAGCCCTATTCTTGCAGGAATAAGCTGAGGAAGCCCTATTCTTGCAGGAATCTTCCTGCAATGGGCTTCTAGTCTAATCTAATAGAAGAGTAATATGCAAACTAACCCTCACTCCGTTACACCCACAAGCCACACCCACCAACCAATCAGGAGCAAATATGCAAATTAACTCAACTAAGATGGCAGCAGCCACAGAGCTGGAGTTGCCCTGGGCAATGGAAGAAGCCAGGACCCTGCGGGCCCTGAGCTCTACTCAAGGCTACAAAGTTTCAATTATAAAAGATAAACAAACCCCAGATACCTGCTGGGCTGGGACCTTGGGTTGCCAGGGGCAACCCAGGCTTAGAGTGGGGGACCTAGGCAACAAAGTTTCAATTATAGAAGTTAAATAAATCCCAGATACCTGCTTCCAGCCAGGAACCCTAGTAGGGACCCAAACCCTGAAGGGGTTGTGGGCAGCCTGAAATGGCCCTCAGCCCCTCACCCAGGCTGACCACACCCCCATGGGGTGAGGGTTCCCACTGGGGGGCTTGGCCAGCCTGCACACAGCCATCAGCCCCTCACCCAGGCTGGCCAGGCATGCCAGCAGGTGGACATCCCCCGAGGGATCCCAGACTGCAAGAAGGCACAGGCTGGGCTGAGGGACCCCCCCGAGTGCACAAATTTTTGTGCACCTGGCCTCTAGTAGAAAATAAATGTAAATTAAAATTATTCTTCTGGGCAGATAGGCAAAAATGCAAATATTGAACAGTATTCCCATCACCGGGTTGCCCTTCTAATATTCCACCAGTGACTACCTAATATTCCACAAGGTAAAATAAAGCAGTACAAAGATCTATGGAAATGTTTAAAAATTTTTACATCCCAGAGCAATTCCTAAATCAGATGAATTCAGAAACTGGCCAGTGGCGAGGCTGGACTGGTTTCCTTAAGTCCTACCCACTGGCTGGCTGATCAGTAGATGTTCCTAAACATGGTTTGAAAAACCCCTTGTTAAAATGTCTCCATGTTTGTTTCTTTCCCTCAGCCTCTTCACAACTAAGATTATTACTATACATCTCTTGTTTATTTTGTACCTAAACCTGAGGCTTCCAGGTTCTTTATGATGGCACCCAGCTCTGCATATGGCCACAGTGAGTAGTAGGTATGTATCAAGGATAGGGCAATCTCACCCCCACCCCCGCCCCCAAAGGACTCACTATTCAGAGCAAAAGTAAGGTTGTCTGCATTAGGTCTGCATTCCAGAGGCACTGTACCATCAAACAGAAAGCAACAAGGAATCATTTCACTGTGTGGTAAGGACAGTGGGAAGATGTTGCTGAACTCTCAGGAGGTTGTGTGCCAAACAGGACCCCTTCCTCTGCCACCGAGGGTAAGAGACATTGCCAGGTAGAAATGGGACCAAGTACAAAAGGCCAAAAGGAGATGTTTTCACCGTGAACATCCTACCTCAGCTGGACAAATTTGGAAACCAAGGGGACGGACGTTCTTGAAATATCCACTTCTATAATTCAACCTGCTACACTTAATTGGAGATTTTCAGGATAATTGGCTCTTTTGGACTTTTAAAAGCAAAAATAGCCAGGTCTGTTAATGGAAGATCAGGTGTTGGGCCTCTCAACATATTATTCACAGCCATTAAGGCTGTTCCAGGAAACGCATCCTGGATGATGTGGTGCCCATTAGCCAGAGCGTGAGATTGAATCGACAGGCATGGTGCCATGGGCACCACCAGCTGCCGCCAGCACAGTGGGAACCCCCCAGGGTCTCCCTGGGCTTTTCCAAAACCCCTGTCCAGGGCCCTGTCCTTTGGCCAATAAAAACAAAGAGGAAGTGGGGCTTTTATGTGAACCAAAGAAAAACCTGAAAATAAAATCCCCTAAAACATGGAGAGGCTGATGCTTCCCACCCAGATGCGTTTGTAACTTAGGATTGTCTTCTGTTTTCAAGCATGAAGTCTTTCGGTGGTGCTGTGCCTCCCGTGCTAGGTGTGCTTGGACTCAGCCGCAGAGCAAAACGAAGAAACAGCCTGCTGGATGACATCATTCTCGGCAGCCAGGAATAAAGGCTTTATTTTCTTCACTGATCATTACCCATGTTTGCTTTTGATAGATGCCACTCGCCAGAGCTTGCCCTCTTGGCTTATTACAGCAGTTGTTTATTCTTTTCCAAATGCCATCATATGCCTTAATTCCACAGCGGCAGCAACAAAGAAATCAGTGATTGGAAACTGTGGGCACGCTGCAGACTCGGATGGATGACTGCAGCAGAAGCATAGGAAGGGGGTGAGAGCAAGCGGCAGGCCTTTTCCCTTGGGGGGTGAAAACCCAGGCAGACCTGTGGCGTGAAAAGCCCAAACAGACTTTTCTTCTAAAATGCATGCTGTTTTGTTGTTAAGATATATTATAAGAAGTAGTCATATCGTATTTTGACCATCTTTTCTGATTGCCTCCTAGTGCTCATTGTAAACCATCAAAAATTCATCTCTAGGGCGTCCGTGCAGCAAGAGGCAAAACATTACAAATGTCATCACACTTGGGGGAGGAGAGTGTGCGCAAAGTAGTTCCCACAGGTACTGGGCACGCCACCGTATAATTTCTCCATTCCCTCTGACTTCACTGATGAAAGATAAAATTACCCTGCCTTCCTCCTTTGCCACCTAGAACAGCATGTGCATGAGACACACTCCGTCAGCTATCATCAGAGGCCTTTAGGAATTTGATGCCTACAAGGGACTGGGTTATTTGTCATAAAAGTGAAGTGGGGCTTTTCTTTTAGCTAATGTAACATTTTCCAGCAGTATCTGTGATTTTATTCTCTGTTTTTATTGACTTATTATTCTAGGCTTAACAGGGGTATCCTTTAGGGAGCTGCTATGCAAAAGTTGATATGGCACAATTCAGATCTGAACAGACAGTACACAAATATGCAATTTAACAGTTCTATAAAGAGGAGCCTGGAGGGCTTTGTTACTAATACGGGATGGAGAAGGCACCCACTGGGTGGCTATTCCATCACATCCTGGCATGGGAGAAGCAGCTTCCGATGAAAGACAATTCCAACTGGCTTTGGGCATTTTTTAGCTTCATCTGCAATTTGATTTTCAGTAAGTGCACGGAGATCTTAGTTGGAGATGCCACACCCCTCGGTACAGATGGTTTAGTAAGTTTCCTTATAGAGATGTTTTCTTAATTTAAAAAGTTAGCGCGCTTTGTCTTTGAAGCAAAAGATACACAGCACAAAGGGAAACTGGCACTAACTGCAGATGTGTTCATTGGAAACATGGTCAGGCTATTATTTCAAAGACAAAGCTGAAATCCAAGCAGATGTTTTGCAGGCTGCCCTTTGCCAGGACATGTTGCAGCTCCCCAGAAATTTAGTCAGGACTGAAGTAGTAATGCCTACACTCGTCCATGAGATAGAAGTATATCCAGATGCATTTTTATCAAGGCATTTCATCAACACAAGCATCTAAATGATTCTAGTGACACAAAACATACTCTCGAACATGTTGGTTATTTGCAGGTTAAAATTCTCACTAACTGCTTACCAGAGGACACTTCTGACATTATAATCATCCTACGATAAATAGGCAATAAATATTTGTGGAGTTATGCTAAGCTTAATTCATTGTGATTCTAAGGGGAAATGTTTAGAGGCAACCAGGAATGTTCCACCAAATACTGTGTTGGTTTCTAAAGAGCAAAAGCAAAGAAACGCATGGCCAGTCTTCTACAAAGTTTTTCCTTAATGATTATATTTTTCAGTAAATAGCAGAGGACTCGTTACTAGAAATAAATAAACTTGGACTTTTGAAAATGTGAGCATATGAGGAATATGTGCCATTCAATCAAAGGTTTATCTTCATGGTGACTTGTCAGCTAACCATTGGAGACCTGTGGGACACAGAGAACAAAACTTTCCCCATCCCCACGATTCCTCAAGTTTGAGTCATCTGGTGTCAGTACTTTGAGAAGTGAAGAGCAAAGCTGTCCCAAGGCAAAGATAAGCTGCACCTACTTTTCTCCTGCCAGCAGCCCCTCACTCTGAGTGGAGGAAGGCTGCCTCATCATAAACAAGCTGCTTGCCTTTTCTCTCTCCTGTCCTCTTTCCTGTTAGACATAAAAGAGGCAGCTCTAACAGAGTTGATAGGATCTTTGAAGCCGGCTATCCCTTGGCATTCATGTTTGTATAGCTCTAAAGTCGTTTATTGTGTGGAAGTGGCTTATGTTTTGATTCCATATTTTTCTTTCCATTAGTCCTATTCCTAATTCTTAAATAGCTCGGCCTTGGTCTTTTCAGTGGTGATTCATTGGGATTCCTGAACTTCATGACCTCTATCTCCCTGGGCCTCAGAAAAATCAATGACTTTCAAAACATATTTGGACTTCAATTCAGCAAAGAATTGAGTACCTATTGTGTGTGCAATGCAGAAGTAAGCACCTAGAATAGGAGATGCTTGAGTCACAATTCCCCAGGAGTCTCAGAGAGTTCCCAGTCTCCACTGGGGTGAGCGCTGTATGGGATTGTGAATGAGCTATGCAATCATCAGATACCAATAATGTCAGTGGATAAAACAGAGAGAGATACAAACATAAACTCAAAAATCATAAATTAAAAAATAATCTATGATATAAATGAGTAATATCAACATAATTTATGTTTATTGAAAAGTCTGGAGGCAAGGACAACCACAATGACCAAATAATGGTTTTTAAGTAATATTTATCACTAATATGAATTAGAACTCCTTGGAAAATTGGCCACTTC
This sequence comes from Murina feae, assembly GCA_004026665.1. NCBI lineage: Eukaryota > Metazoa > Chordata > Mammalia > Chiroptera > Vespertilionidae > Murina > Murina feae. The sequence continues at coordinate 16,931 of PVJC01018982.1, forward strand.
AGGTTTAGGACAGGATATGTACAACATGAGTTTGAGACATCTTATTGTGCCAGAAGTAAAAGAAGCTACAGCTAGTTGTGCTAAACACAGGACTAACTTGAAGGAGATTTTGCTTGCCACTGACATTTGAACACCAAGTACATTAATGTATTATTAGAAACACATCAAATATGTAAAACTTCTGAGTTCTTAAAATTCCAAAATGATAATACCTTATTTGACACTATTGCTAGAGTACTAATTTATTTTTCTGAAAATTAAAAATACAGGCATTTATCTTGCCTTTCTTGTATACATTATATTTTAGAGTAGACAAATAGTTAATGAGAAAAGAGCTTTTTATACATGAGTTCCAATTAATATATAAAATATAACAGAATTGGAAATCACAACTTTATGATTGTTAATGAAATAATTGTTTTGGGCAATGGTTGTTAAAACTCTTAGGTGAGAAGCTGATTGGGAATTTTATAATGGATGAATTTGACTTACAATATCTAAATTCATCAGTCAATTTGAACATCACAAGAAGTGAAGTAACTAGGTGTTATTGACACCCAATGTAATGGCTTTGAAAGTATACAATACCATATCTATGGCATGCTTGCTCAATAAAACAAAGTTGTATCAAATAGAATCTATAGATATATCTGCTAGTTTACAGAAAATATATGGAATAGAGAGGAATGTTAAACCACAACTCAAGGATGCAATTGGCTGAGTCTATGGTACAACAAATTTTACAGAAAAAATACTTGATTTTTTAAAAACTCATAAATAGCAGAAAAATAATAATGGGGATTATTAAAGATTAAAAATAATCTTTACAACACATTGCCCACCAAATTGAAAGATGTTTCCTTATTTTGATTCCAATTTGAAAAAGAAAAATGTTAAAAGTAATATTTGATAAATTTGAGAAAAAAACAATATAACTGAGTTTTGGGTAATCTTGCTAAGTTATTATTAATTTTACTAAGTGTAATAATGATATTTCATAACTATTAGAAATACATACAAGTAGTATTTATAGGAGAAAATACATGGTCTTGAATTTGTTTTGAAATACTTAGCAATTTAAAAAGGAATATACATGAAACAAAAAGAGACAAAATGTTGATAATATTCAAGCTGATATCCTTCAGATGGTTTATTTTCCTATTATCTTTATTTCTGTATGAATGAAAGTTTCACACAAAAATGTGGCACTTGAGTAAGAGGCTGTATTATGCAATAATTTTCATTATTAGGGCTACATGACTCCAAAATGATTTTGTTTTGTTGTTGTTGTTGTTTTGGCTCTTTTCAGTACCAAGATATTTAATTTCTACATACAGGCAGAAAGTAGAAAGGGCTACTAAGTCTCAGCACCTGAATCATAGAGTCAAGAGAATCCTGAAGGACACCTAACATAGGAACCAAGAAACGCTGCCCAAGAAAGTCAAGGAAAAGAAAAAACAGAAAGGAAGCTTGGCTCAGAATTGGCATGGGCAGCCTCTGTGAGCCCAGGAGCTGAGTTCATTCCAGCTGTCATTCACTGTTCTGAGTTGTTGATGCTGACCACTGCTTTCTGCCTGCCCTCTGCTTCAGGTCACCTGGAGAGATGTGGTAGCCCCAAGCCCAACAGGTTGATTTTAGTCCAGTCTGTAAGCCTGAGCCCTGGACTTTGTTGCTGTAGTAGCAGAAGTGCTGTAAGCAACAAGAGGATATGGTAACTAAACTGCTAGGAACCTCAGTGGCCTCAATGACACAGAATATTTAGCGACCACCAATTATTGATGAATCTATTCCAGATATGGAATACATCAAAGCATCCTTCTAGTGAACTTGCTAGCCAGACATGATGACTCATGCTTACGGCAGAATTGAGTTTTACAGAGAAAACACAGTACCCCACACATAATATCCAATTTACCAAAGAGACTATTTAAATGGTCAATAAACACACACACAAAAAAAAAAAATATAGAACCTCCCATGAAATCAGTAAATGCCAGTTAATTTAATGAATATCTTTATCTAGTACCTTTGCAAAAATGGATGTTAGGAGGTGATTCATCTGATTTACTCTTGTTAGGAGAGTATATTGGTTCAGCTACTTAGAAAGGCAGGTTGGCAGAATCTGTACACAAGCATTAGTACTCTTTGCCTCAACAATTCAATTTTGGGGGGAGGTTATTATCACAAGACAAGTTCGTGTACATATGCAAAAAAGAGAGAAATATCTAATTGTTGTTATCACAGTTGTTGAAAATTAGCTAAGTAACTGTCAATGGAAGAGAATGGTTTAAAAATTATGGTATATCAATTCCGTAGAGTAGTATACGGCTGTTGAAAAGAAAGAGGGAGATCTACATGTTTATTAAAGTGAAAAGATCACTAATATTTTCACTACTAAAAATGCAAAATGACATGTACAATATAATCCCATTTGTTTAAAAAAAAAAGACAAATTATATATTTAGAAAAATAAGTTACATGTCTGAATGCACAGAAGAAGATATGGAAGGCTATGCCTACAACACTCAACAAAACCAGGACTGGGAGCTGCAAGGAGGTGGGTAATAAATGCGACTTTTCCCTCTACATATTTTATGTAGTTTGAAACATTATGATCAAGAATGTAATTCTTTTGTATTAAAAAATTAAAACATAAAAAGGAACAACCCAACCGATGAGCTGTAAGAGTAGAATTGGAAGGAGAATGAGGAAAGTGGAAGAATAGATTTTGGCAACCAACTCCAGAAGGAGTTGATGGGAATGTGTCTCGGCTGTGACACGGAAGGAGTTAGTAGGCGATATCTTGCGCATAAAGCCAAGTCAGTCCTGGCTAGTGAGATGGGCAGCGATGAAGAGGGCAGTCGCCAAAAGGTGGTGGTGGATGTGTGGGCCCAGACAGGAGGAGTGTGCAGGGAAGAAGGTGAGCGAAGAATAGTCCAGAGACATGAATGCAAAAGTTAATTTTAAAAATGAGATATGTGTGAGAAAGAAGAATATAGTAAAAGAGTGACAAGAAAGCTGAGCCCACCTGTGGAAGTTTGCTTACAGCTGACCATCCATAAGCAGGAAAGGTCACTAAGTTTGCCACACAATTGCTATATGGCTGCCATAGGGCCCCTGGTTCCCCATGTTTGTGATCAAGATTTCTTCAATTCCCACACAAAAGTACATTCCACCAATTATTAGGTCCACTTGCAAGCACACAGAAAAAATACATAGTAGCAGCATCTTTCTTAATTCTGACAGATGGCTTCTTCCTAAACCTCCGAATGTTGGTGATACCAACCTCTGGCATGGCCAATTGTAGACACAATCCAGACAACAGGCTGCTTTTGCTTGGTGTCAGTTCAGCTTCCTACGAACAAAATTAAAGCAGCATTCAGTTAGCAATGGAAACACATATCAAAGGGAGGACGCTTAACTCAAAACAGATTTTTCTAACCATCCTCAATATACGTGTTTAGGAAGAATGCATCTTTTAGTTATAGCAATGCAAATGTCAATGATTATAAACATGTGTATAATAGCTTGCCAGCAATTTTTGCCCTTGAATGACGAGACCCAAACGGAGTCCAGGGAAGAATGTGGAATTCCCATTGGCTTCAGCATGAAATACAGAGAAATGAATCGTGGTCGCAGGAAATCATGGGCATAACCCTTTATGGGAAGCACGTTGGTTTTTTGATCCACATGCCTGAAAACAGTAAATGCACATCCTCCCACCAACGCTAAGACTTCTTCAAGAATGCAAATATAAGTGACTTAATTTGAGAGGAAATTAATTTCCAAGAATGGTAAAAGATGGATCATTCTTAGAAGAAGCTCAGAGAAAGAAAATTAATTTCTAAGAATGATAAAGAATGGACCATTCTTAGAAGAAGCTCAGAGAAAGGACAATGTGAGGAAGCTAGAGAGCTCTGATGAGCACTGTCATGACCTCCTTCTGTTTCTGCAGCCTGGATGTCTCTCACATTTCGTTTCCAAACAAGTACTAAATTTTACTCCAGAAGGGAAAAGATTTATCAGTGTACATTCTAAAATCCTTTGTAAGGGTCAAATCCACTTCATTGTGTCTTAGAATGTCTAGAGAAAAATTAAAATGTCATGGTTGGAGTCGTTTCTGGGTTAACCTCAGTAAATAAAATGTTTGCCTGTTGCTTTCTATTTTACCAAACGAAATACAGCTGCCAATTCATCCAACTGCAGAAGTACACCTCAAGAGAGTTACTGAAT
>PVJC01018983.1:0-17469 GCA_004026665.1 Murina feae
CTCCTCCTCCTCCTCCTCTTTCCCCTCCTCCTTTTCCTCCCCTTCCTTCCTTTCCTTTTCTTCTTCCTCCTCCTCCTCCTCCTCCTCCTCCTCCTTCTTTCTTTTCTCTTCTCTTCTCCTCCTACCCTACGGACACCACCTCCTCCTGCTCCTCATTGAAGAACAGCCATGTTTGTGACCTAGATCTTTGCTGATTGTGAAAGCCAACCTTGTGCATGCCTACACCATCTCCCTGAGTGCTATGGGCTCTTTTGGATGGGCATTTACTGTGTCAAGAGGCTCATGGTGATGCAGAAAGCCCATTAAAGTGCCCGCTCCAACCAGACCCAGAGAAAGACAAAACTGGGTTTACTTTTAGGGATTTGTCTTTCAGGGATTCGGTTACCACTGCAAGCAGGGCTCCACTGCTTTGGCTCACAAACCGTTCTCCGGAGAAGGCTTCTGCGCGCGAATTGCTCTATAAAACTGTGCTGTTTAAGTTTGGGTAAACGGGTAGAAAGGTTTCATAGAACAAAATGTCAAGGGAAGAGACAAACCCGAAACTGAGCTTTCCAGGAATTTAAATGATCTTCAAGCATTATGTTACCTTTTTATTGCTAGAACAATGTTTCTGCAAGTCAGTGGAGGAGGCTGTGTGGCATTTCATCAGAGGGCAGTGCACTCGGATCAGGAAACCAGAAAGTGTTTCTCTACTTGCCCAACAGTGGCTAGACTCATTTTTGTTCAGATGTGTCCCAGAATATTAGCCCATCTTAGAATTCATTGGAGCTAGAAATCAACTGTCCTTTCAAAGCACCTGCTAGTTCTGTGTCAGATGATGACACCTACGTTATCATTACCTCCACTCTCATGCTTTCCTAGGCCAGCCATCCTCCCCGGCACTTTGCATACATTTGCTAATATAATAACCCTTGGAGGTAACTGCTGTAATTCCCACCTTACAGGTAAGGGAAGTTCACATCCCCAAACCAAACAACTTGTAGTCATACTATGTGTGGTCTTTTGCATCTGGCTTCCTTTACTGATCACGCTTCCTCCTGGGAATGATTCAGAGATTGATGCCAACAACCTTTCCTCATTTATCCCTCTTTTATCCTGTCGCTTTTCATCTTCTGAAGACGTCAGCCCTTTAAAGCTTAATCAATTTGTATCAATAGTTAATCTCAATATTTCGGCCTTTCAGTTCTTTAATGAATTTCTCTCCTGTTGAACTTGAAAGAGTCAGATACTTAGCTCTACTTTCTATTGGCTTTAACTTCCTTTTTCTTCAGAGAAATTAATATATGACATTCTGGGAAAAGCAGAGCTATGGAGGCAGTAAAAAGATCAGTAGTTGCCAGAGATTATGGGTGAGAGAGGGATGAACAGGCGGAGCACAGAAGATTTTTAGGGCAGTGAAACCTTTGTAAAAACCCATAATACATACAGCACCTAGTATAAACCCTAATGTAAAGTATGAATTTTGGGTGATAATGATGTGTCAATGTAGGTTCATCAGTTGTAACAAATATCACTCTGGCGGGGGATGTTGGTAATGGAGAGGTTGTGCATACATTGGTTATATGAGACGTTTGTACTTTGTAGTCAATTTTGTTGTGAATCTAAAATTATGAAGTCTATTAATAACTTAAATGAGCACTTAAAGTGAAATACACAATCAATGTATTTCAGCAAAGCCTTTCCTTTTACTTAAAAATTAATATATAAACTTAGTGAAGATATTTTCTTATTCATATGGACATTAAGACTGTATTTTATTAATCCCATTAAGAGTGAAAAATTCATCTAAATCTGTGCAAATGTAAAAAATTTAATTAAATGACTATACTTATGTCTCTATTATAGCAAAATATAAAGCCAACAATGTGTTATTTTCACTGATTATTAATTAATAATACAATTTGTTTTAGTGTTTTAATTTTCATAGATATAACTACCTCAAATAATGGTAAAAGAAAATTAAATAAAAGTCATCTCTTGAACTATGATCCTATAGATCTGTTGACAATTTTCTGAAGTTAAAAAATAAATTCGCCTGGTGGTGTTGCTCAGCGGTTGAGTGTCGACCTATGAACCAGGAGGTCACGGTTTGTCCCAGTCAGGGTACATGCCTGGGTTGCAGGCTCAATCCCCAGTGCAGGAGACAGCTAATCCATGATTCTTTCTCTCTCTTCCTCTCTGAAATCAATAAAAATAGATATTTAATATACTTTTAAATATATTTTTTATTTTTAAAAGAAATAAATTCAAGAATGAAACCATCTGGACCTGAAGTTTTTTCATGGGAAGGTTTTAAATTACAGTTAGCTTCTTTAATTTAATGTAGGATGTTCATATTTTTAAATTTCTTCTTGTGTTCATAAGTTGTAAATTTATAAATAAATGTTTTTCTCAGAATTTATCCTTTTACCTGAATTCTCAAACTTATTAGCGTAATGAAACTGTTTGTGATACGCTCTTATCTTTTTCATGTGTGAAAATGCGTCTGGGCTTTGTTCCGAGTGAGTAGATGAGACACGCACACGTGGAAATGACCGTTATGCAGGGAGTGCTTACTCACAGAGCCCAAGAGCAGCAGCACAGCACACCGGGCAGGGTCACCTGAGGAAGCACCAGGGTCCGTCAGGAAGCAGAGGGAGGGACTGGAAAATGTGGGCAAAAGTCTTGATGGCGCTTTTTGCAAGAAGGAATGGGTAAAGCAGGCTGAGCAGGTTTAGGATTGGCTAGTTTGAACAGTGTCAGCCGACTTCAGGTTATAGGGGCTGCTCCCCCACCCCATTGCCTGCTCCCTGTCACTGGGGTGACCAGGGCAGGGAAATGAGGACAGGACATGTGAGAGCTTGGGAAATGTGTAGGCCAGTCCTCTAGGCTGGTGCTAGGAGGGGCAGACTCTGTCTCAGCTAGGCCCCAAATGTCAAAATATCAGAAAATACAGGAAATAAAAAGACATACTTCATACATAATATCTGTTATATCTGCAGTGATATCTTTTTTAAAAAAATTCCTAGTATTGGTAGTTGTGTCATCTCTTTTTTTTCTTGATTATTCTTGCTAAGGGTTTATTAATTTTGTTACTCTTCTCAAAAAACCAGTATTTGTCTGTGCACTAATATATTCCCTACCTTCTGTGGCATAAACTAATGGCTACCTGAATTCCGTCTGGTTGAGTTTGAACTCTAGCAGTAGCACCAGTGGGGAACAATGAATCACTTATTCCGGGTACTGCCGTGTTCAGGGCATTGTGGGGGTTACTATAGTCCATCCTCTCCTTTCACAGGCACAAAGGAATCCATGTTTGGGGCCATCTCGTCAAAGAATGTCTCTTAGTGTACCTGCATCAATGTCCTGGGAGCCTATCAAATATTCCAATTCTAGATCCTCACCCCAGACCTACCAGGTCAAACATACAGCCAGTAATATGCATTTTTAGAGACTACTTTAGTGAGTTCTTTGCACACTAAACATTTTAGAACCACTAAAAGTTTCAGAACAGCTGGCGCAATATAAAAGTCATAGGCCCCCACTGTCGGAGTTTGCCTCATTTAAGTGGGAAGGATAAAATACGGCCACATAAGGAGATGCTCAATAAAAATAAACCAGGATACGCAGAAATCCGTTTGTCAGAACTACAACATGATTCTCACTGGATCTATTGCCACTCCTCTGCCTGGCTGATCTCAAGGTCCCTGTAGAGCTTCAGGTGAAACTTATTTGTCCAGTTCAAGCGACTGAAGCTTTAAAACGTGGGCCTGATGACCAGAAAGTCAAGGCCGCTGGGTCTGCTTCACGTTCCCCAAATAAGAATCTCATTTCAATCCCTGGAATCAACTGATGACAAAGAAGCCTAGCCAGGCCTGAGTTTTAGTGGCTTCCATTAATTTCCTAAGTGGAGGGTGAGATTTCACTGGACCAGCGTTGGCATAAAATTCTGCTGTAGCCTCTTACAGTTGACCCATAAATCAGAAGCCACGTTCAGGAATTTTTAAATTGGATGGAGTCATGCATGATTCCATCCAACAGCAATTTTAATGAAATCCCATCCCGACTTGGTAATTACCAGGCTATGACAATTAATTTCTTGCTTTGGGTTAAAATCCATTTGGTTCTAGGTGGATATTCGAGTCTGGCAGGATGAATTGTACTTCATGTCACCTGTGTAAAGCTATCAGCGGATGGAAAATTATAAGCTGAACAAAAATGGTTTATTGAAAAGAGTCCAAGCACAATTAGTACCTAAACAGCCTTCAGGTTATTTAAAGCAGGTTTTTATGGCCTCACAGATGGCTGGAGTTCTCAAACGCCTTACCAAAGAACAGCTTCATCCAGCTTCTGTATTGAGAACATAGAAATAATGGACAAGCCCACTTTTAAAACAGATAATATAATAATACAGACAATGTGTTAAGATGGTCAAGCCCAGTGTTAAACATACTTAAGACACAGAAACTCAGATTTGCAAACTTTATGAATAGAAATAGTTACTCATTGCAAAGCCAGGTGGCTTCCTACTTAGCCCCTGTTCCCTGTAGATGCATTCACTACTTCACTAAGCCACTTCCCTGTCGGCTCTTGAAATATTGCATTTGGGAGGACGTTGAGGATTTCCTCATTCCCCTACACTGTATCCTGCAACCACCCCATGCCTCAATTCTAATAGTAGTAGTAGAAATAATAATAATAATAATAACTATGATATTTATTGAGCACTTCGTAGTTACCAAGTGGCATTTGCAATACTTTTAGGCATTAATTCATTAGATCTTCACAGTAACTCTATGAGGCAGGTACTATTAGCATCTGTGTTTCACTAACTCAGAGGAAACTGAGGCACAAAGTGGTTAGTTAACTTTCCTAGGATCACTATATTAGTTATCTACTCCTATGTAACACACCACCCCAAATCTAGTGGGTCAAAACAACTTCATTTGGGTCATAATTCTGTATGTCAGCAATTCAGGCTGAGCTCAGCTGGGGGGTCTGGTCGTGCATGTCCAGCATGTGTGGTCAGCTGCACAACAGATTTGCTGGGTTTTAGTGGGCTCTTTCAGCTTCTGGGGCTTCCAGGAGGACAACTAGGCTGACTCTCTCTTCCTATAAGGTAGCTCAAGCTTGTTTAGCTAGATGGGACTCTGAACAAAGTATCAAGAGCTCTTGAGCTAGAGCTGGTACATCAAAATTCTGCCCCATTTTTTGCCCACATCACGGTACCCGGCCAGCCCAGACTCACGAAGTAGAAAAATGGGAAGATCTGCAAAGATATATTGCAAAGGGTGAGAATATAGGGCCGGTGGAGAATTGAGGCCATTTTTTTTGCCATCCATCTACCCAGTCACATAGATGGTCGTTAGTAGAGTGAGTATTCACACCTGGATCTTCAAACTGCACAGCCAGTGCCCTGACAGCTTTACCACACTGCATTCATAGCAATATCTTCTTTCTGTAACTGGTCCTTATTTTTATGATTTGAATGGAGTCTCTACCTTAGTTACCTGCTATTGCTCCAGTTTCTCTGTGTCGTGAGATCTGCCTGCCTTTTGCTCTTCACCCCAGTACCATGTTGCATTTGAATCCTGCTGAATTCTGCTAAAAACCTACCCAAACATGAGCATCTCGCTACTGAGGGGTATGCTCTGTGATGGCCTCACACACCCCACTCTGTCTGGGGTTCTCATCTCCCATGTAACCAGTTTGCTTGCACACGCTGCTCTGTCACCTCTCAGCACACGTTCACTCTTTTTTCAGTTCAGCCTTGTCCACCACTGGAGCAGCACCTATAGACTTTCACTTTGAAAAATGATCCATTGCATCATTCTTCTAAGTGACTATGCCAACTTCCTAAAACCCAATATACAAAATTTCTGCACCAAGTAAGATCCATTTTTAACTAAGCATTTAAATCAACATTTTTCTCTCCTGTTTGGAGCCAGGAATTAAAAAGGGTCATCTCTACCTAGTCTCTGACCCTAATTCCTCCTTTTCCATCACACTAGTACTGTCCTTACATCCTGCCCTGAACCATGCTCGAATGAAGAATCACATGGCTGTAACTTCTGGAAAGGAGCTTCACTCTCCTCGAGAGAGTGTATCAAAACACGACCTGTAGCCCTAACCGAGTGTCGGCTTGCGGACTGAAAGGTCCCAGGTTTGATCCCGGTCAAGGGCATGTACCTTGGTTGTGGGCACATTCCCAGTAGGAGGTGTGCAGGTGGCAGCTGATTGATGTTTCTCTCTCATCGATATTTTTAATTCTCTATCCCTCTCCCTTCCTCTCTGTAAAAAAATCAATAAAACATATTAAAAAAAAAACATGACCTGTAGCTGATACTTGGCTATTTCAAAGGGACACTCTCCATTTTGGAAATTGTAAGAAGTAAAATGTTAGAGACATTGAGTCTGAGCAGAGTTGTGATAGGTCAACACACCTTAATGAATACGATCACCTCTGACAAAATTACTTCCTTGTTCAGCATCTCAGTTTCCTCAGCTGCACACCAAGATCATGGTTCAAGTTTCATTCAGTTTATACATGCTCTGATTCTAAATATTTATTTAGCACCTACTATATACAGGTAAGGATCACAGTCAGCAGCAGAAGAGCTACTTGAATACAAAACTGAATGCTAGGTCACCCACAGAATCAGTAGGATATTCATAAGACCATCAGCCTCTGGGATGTCTGAGATGGAGGTAATGGGGGTAAGAAAGAACTATCAAGGTGCAAAGTATTCAGAATGAAATATAAGAACAGACCAGTAGCTATTCGTTCCCTCCTTGTTTATATCCCGACCAATAATCTATGTCCTATGAAAATGCCCCAGCAGTGTCTACAGCATTGCAAGCCAAGTTTTTGAATACTTCTATTGGCCAGATTCCATTTGCAGACAACAAAATCCCCTGTGTCAGCATTTTTTAAACCGAGGTATATCTACCACTCTTTCTAAGATATGGATAGTTTTAGAGAATCAATCGCTAAACTCTTATTTCCCATATATACTTTCCTAAAATTAATCTTCCTGAGCTTGGGATGTCATGCTGGTTTTTCAACTCTACCTTCCCTTTCAAAACTGACCTTCAACTACTTTTCAAGAGAAAGTCATAACATTGCATCCATATATCACACATTGACTCAAGATCTAAAAATCCCTAGAACATCAATCAAAGGCACATTTTATTTATTTATTTAAAAATATTTTTATTGATTTTTAGAGAGAGAGGAAGGGAGATGGAGAGGAACATCTATTAGGTGTCTCCTGCATGCCCTTACTGGGAATCAAGCCCCCAACCCAGGCATGTGCCCTGACCAGGAATGGAGCTGGCAACATTTTGGTACATGGCACAACACCCAACCAAGGGCAAAGGTACAATTTTAAATATTTATACCAGGAAGCCTCTTTATCCCAAGGAATATCATTGATCCTTTCTGTCTTTTTATGCTGTTGCTGTTAATCCTCACTGGAGGATATTTTTTCTATTTTTTTTTTTTAAGAGAGAAAGTGGAAGGGAGGGGGAGAGACACAGAGAGAGAAACATTGACGTGAGAGAGACAGTTGAACCCCAGACCCTTCCATCTGAGGACCAATACTCTTACCCACTGAGCCAAATGGGCTAGGGCCTTTCTGTCTTTTTTATACATCTATTAAGGAGTGACTACAGAACTTACAGAGGTACCCGGCCTGTGTTGAGGTGTCGTCAAGTGGGGAGAATTGTTATAATGACTTCCTGACTTGTCTTTTCTGACTCCTGGTAAAGGATGGAAAGTGCCATGAGGACAAAACAAAAAGACTGTAAAAGTGGTTGAAGATGGAGGCATCTGACTTCGCCTGGGTGGCAAGCTCCCAGGGAGGCTCCCTGCTTTAGCCTATCTTTCCTTCTACCTTAGGTATAGAATTCAGAAGTTAAATGGCTCTCACAGGACTGCAAAATAATACGCTTGTTTGAGCTGAAAAATTAAGCCGATGTATTTCTGACACAAATTGGGTCTGACTTGGCTCATTAATTTGAGCATGAGCACTGGTTTTCCAGTTAGGGTATATGGCAGGCATTCGCCAAAAACTGAATGAGTTTAATCTACTGCTCTGAGATTTGGATAAGAAAATATTTAAATCACATGATTAAGATAAACGTACTTAGCCAATAAAAGCATCTATAAAAGGATATTGAAATTAAGAATAATTTTTATTCCCTAGAACCTTTCTGAATTATCAGGTTAAAAGTACTTTCTTTAAGTGAAAAAGAAATAGCTATAAATAATGCTCATTTATGAATTTTAGTAGACCCTTTGGTATATTTCCCAGAAATTGAGAAAGTGAGTGAAAGTGATGACTAGGCAACAATATTCTTTTCTTTCCTTTTGCAAATTATGGGTCTTTCTGTTTTTCATTTTTTAAAAAATTGGATCATTAGAATTTTACAGTGATCATTAAAATAATTTTAAGAAATATTTTATTTTCATACCCAAAATTTATAAAGAACTTATAAAACAACACCAAAAACAAACAAGCAATCCAATAAAAAATGGGCAAAGGACCTGAATACACACTACTCCAAAGAGGACATACAGATATCTAATAAACATATGAAAAGATGCTCAACATCAGTAATCATCAGAGAAATGCAAATAAAAATCACAGTGAGATGTCACCTCACACCTGCCAGAATGGCTGTCATCAATAAGTCAACAAACAAGTGTTGTCAAGGATGTGAAGAAAAGGGAATCCTTATGCACTCTTGGTGGAAAGACAGATTAGTATGGAGCCCTGACCAGTTTGGCTCGGTGGATAGGGTGTTGACCTGCATACTGAAAGGTCTCGGGTTTGATTCTGATCAAGGGCATGTACCTTGCTTGTGGGCACATACCCAGTAGGGGGTGTGCAGGAGGCAGCTGATTGATGTTTCTCTCTCATCGATGTTTCTAACCCTCTATCCCTCTCCCTTCCTCTCTGCAAAATATCAAATATATATATATATATATATATATATATATATATATATATATATGTTTTTAAAAAACAGCCCTAACCGATTTGGCTCAGTGGATAGAGCGTTGGCCTGTGGACTGAAGGGTCCCAGGTTCATTCCGGTCCCTTGGTTGCAGGCAAATCCCCAGTAGGGGGTGTGCAGGAGGCAGCTGATCAATGTTTCTCTCTCATCCATGTTTCTAACACTCTATTCCTTTCCCTTCCTCTCTGTAAAAAATTAATAAAACATATTTAAAAAATAGTAAAAATTAAAATAAACAGCATGGAGTTTCCTTGAAATATTAAAAATGGAACAGCCCCATGACCCAGTGATTTTGCTTCTAGGAATATATCTAAAGAAATGTGAAACACCGATTTGAAAGAATACATACACCCTATGTTCATTGCAGTGGTATTTACAATAGCCAAGATTTGGAAGCAGCCCAAGTGACCATCAGTAGATCAGTGAATAAAATAGCTGTGGTACATTTACACAATGGAATACTACTTGGCAAAGAAAGAAAGAAAGAAAGAAAGAAAGAAAGAAAGAAAGAAAGAAAGAAAGAAAGAAAGAAAGAAAGAAAGCCTACCTTTTGTGACAGTATGGATGGTCCTGGAGAGTATTATGCTGAGTGAAATAAGCCAGTCAGAGTCAGACAAATGCCATATGATTTCATTTACATGTGGAATCTAATTAACAAATTAAACAAACAAAACAGAGACAAACTCATAGATACAGAAAACAAACTGATAGCTGTTAGAGGGAAGGGGGTGAAAAAGGTGAAGGGATTAAGAAAAAAACAAGAAACCTCAGACACAGAGAACAGTATGGTGATTACCAGAGGGAAAGGGGTATGGGGTGGGGAGGTAGAAAAGGGAAAAGAGGGGATAAATGGTGATGGAAGGAGACTTGACTTGGGGTAGTAAACACACAAGACACAAGAAAATATTTTATTTTGCGTTGGAGTTTAAAAAATGTAATGAGGCAGTCACTGAATCACATTAACACTTAAATTGATGTATGGTTACAATTAAGAGTAACTATGATCAAAGAGAAATAGATTGAGCTTAGAAAATTACAATTTGAAGACTTGGTCTTGTCTGGTAGAGTACAGTAGTCTTTGAGTTGGTAGTGATATTGGACATGTGTAGGAGTCAACCAGATAAAAGGAACTCAGAGATACAATTTTAAGCAAACCAAAAAATAAAAAATAAAAATAAGGAAAAAATATACTTACCTTACAACCTAGCAATATTACTTCTACTTATAAATGCTATAGAAATTTTCAAAAAAGTAATTAATGAAATTGCTATTTTTTAAAAACTCTACATTCCCTTCTACGCATTTATGTGAAAATGGATTTTTGGTGATTGCAAATACAAAAAGGAATATAATTGGTGTTGAAACTGTCTCATTCTAGTAAAAAGTAATGTTCATTCATGTGAACATAATCTAGATGGAAAACCTAGTTCATTAATCTCATTGAGAGAAGTGTTTCCATTAGTATCTTACTTTTATGTTTAATAATTACTTATTTAATGTATAATATAGTTATATTATTGTGATAAGTTATATATCACTACTAATTACAATAATAAAATTCATAAGGAATTTCTAAAAATTGAGGACCTCTATGTTCACAAAATATACAAAAAATTAAAAGTTGATTTTGTAAACTTATTTTCTGGTAGAGAAGTATATTAGGGCTAACAATAAAGTTGTTTGAGCACAAAATACATTCTTTTAAGACATAATTTGTAATAGATATGAAATAGAGAAAGAAATTAAAGAGAAAATGTAAACATAATAAAATTTCTGCTAAAGAAGGCTGTGCTTTTAGAAGTGGATAATTGAGGGTAATAAATCACTGTGGTAGCTAAATTTCATTGGATACATTTTTTAAAGTACTGAAATTATTATATTTTGAAATCTCAATACAGTATTTACAATATGCTAGAAATCATATCCTTTTATTTTATTTGTCCTATTTCAGTCTATAATAAAAATAACACATTTAGATGTCAACTTAAAAATGTGCAACTGTGTCTTCAGTGTCTTCAAATCCAACCAGGGCAAATAGTCAATCCCAGATTCCCACTGCCTTGAAAATCTGTTGCCTGTAGTCATTTCTGGTACCAATTATTGGAATGATTTGAGGTTGGTTGCATGCAAAAAAAATCCTTTTTAGCTGGCATCACCAGGAAGGAATTTGATGCAGGGAATTAGGTGCCTCCAAAATTATTGGAAAAGCAAAGGAAAAGACTGTCGACTGAGCGCCTGGGAGGTATTCCTGCAGAACTACTTAGCTTATTGCAACAATTGATATATCAGGAAATTCTACCACTTGATGAATGAGCATACCAGCTTGACATGACAGGGAAAGCCACCTCCCATGACTTCAAGACCTGCTCCAAAATTATGCCACAATCCCCACCAGCAAAAGAGACTTTCCACGCCCTTCTTGTATCCCCCAGTCACTCATTTCCAAATCAAAGTTTTGCACAGGTTCCTCTGATGTGTGGAGCCGAAACAGAGCTGGAACTTTAACTCCAAGATAGTGCAGAAATGATAGTTTCTGGCTTTCCAGCCTCTGTATCATAGGTGGGGTTGTACTAGAGCTAAACAATCTACCAAAATGTTCACGGCAAGTAAGGTATTTCCTATGCGGGGAAGAGAAGGAGCCGCCCCAGGTGATGTCATTTAGGGAATCCCCTGATCCCCAAATGTCTCTCCTCCGCTTGTCACCTGGCCTGGCCTGTCAGCCAACTCTTAGGGCGTTATTATTTATGTTCGCCATGAGCTCCTTATAACATGTGAACATCCCCACAAGATAGAACGCCTAAAGCTGTAATCCATCACTAACACCTACACTGACATCAGTTAGCAATTCATTGGGAGAGAGAAAGCAAGGAAGATGTTAGGGAGAAGGCAAAAGCCCCAGAAGGTGGTAGGATATCAAAGCGGAGGCAAAAGACCACCAAAGGCCCGTTGTACACCTGGAGTTTGCCTACAGGACACACTCCAGAACAGTCCTGGCTGCTTTCTAAACAGAAGGGCCAGTTGTGCTGTGATGGGGTGCACATAACCAAGAGGCATGATAAGAACCGCAATGAAAGTGCTGCCTGCCTTCCAGCAAGCCCTGGCTCTCAATCTGTCTCCCAGAAACCAAACAGCAAGGCAGCACTCGGAATACAAATGTCTTCTGATGCATCCTTCCCCAAGGGCAAGAGGACTAGAGAGATTCGCATATTGATTGGGAGCATAGTAATGCAATGAAAAATTCAAAGACAAGCCAGCTCCTCAGTGTTTGCAAGGACTGGCAAGTCCATCAAGGTTATTGATGAAGAAATTAAGCAGAATGCAGCGCAACCTCCTCCAGCCTCAGCTCTCTCATCCAAAATCTGAAACAGAAGCACTGCTCACATGACAACTGTGTGCCCTGGCAAACGCATACCTGCCAGGTGGCTTCCGCTGGGAGGATGCTGACTGCATTCCAAGGGGAGCTGTGGAGACAAGGAATCGGGAAACTTATGGTCCGGTTGGTTCCACTCTGACACTCGATTGTGTGTGACTTGAAACAAGTCACTTCTCCGCTCGGCGTTTCCCTGTTTTCATTAATAATAATATTAGTCTTGCCTTTCTCTTAAAGCAAATAGTCTTAATTCATGGATATGTTGCAGACCTTGTTGGAATCCCCTGGAACTCTATGTAACCTTTCACATTTAGGTAGATATAACCCTAAGTTGGATAATATATCCCCGAAAAAGAGAATACACTTTTTTTCCCCTCTTCAGGCACCCATAGGATAGTCATAAAATGACTCTATATTAGACCAATGAACTCAAAAAGTACAATTAGAGCAGATGGCATTCTCTCATGCTAATGCAATATATCTAGAAATGTAAAACAAAAGAAACAACTATTTAATTTTACAACTTTGAATAATTCTTAGATAGAAAAGAAAAATCGAACTGAGAACTGACAGATGTCGGGACAATGAAGATCATTATATACCATAACATATGGTACGTGGCTGATGTGAGATGTTAGGGATTGGAGACACTGAGAGGAACTCTCTGTGCTATCTTTACAACTTCCCCACAAATCTAAATGATTCTAAAATAAAAAGTTTATTTTTAAAAAAATCTACTGAAGTTTAAAATGGAATAACAGTTAGCCGGGCCCCTAAAGCATTTGCTTGAATTACAGGAACACTATACTATAAAAGGCTCTTTCCTTGCCATTGTCGGGGCTCAAGATTTGTAAGAATCACACCACTGGTTCTTTATATTCCCTTTTTTAGATGGAGACAGTGAAGAGGCTCTATTGAAATGTATTCCTAAGAAAACCGCAAGAAAACAAAATTCGCCTTACCGAAATCAAGCCATTTATCCTGCAAATGGAGCAGCCCCACACTTACTTGCACACATTAGACACATGCATTGTTCCCTATTCACTTTTTAATTTATGTTTTCTAAAGAATATGTTTTTATTGATGTCAGAGAGGAAGGGAGAGGGAGAGAGAGAGAGAAACATCAATGATGAGAGAGAATCATTGATTGGCTGTCTCCTGCACACCCCACACTGGGGATGGAGCCCACAACCCAAGCATGTGCCCTGATCGGGAATTGAACTGGGATCTCCTGGGCTAATTTATGCTTTAGGCCAGTGGTTCTCAACCTGTGGGTCTCAATCCCTTTGGGGGTCAAACGACACTTTCACAACAGTCGCCTAAGACCATCCTGCATATCAGATATTTACATTATGATCCATAACCGGAGCAACATTACAGTTATGAAGTAGCAACGAAAATAATTTTATGGTTGGGTCACAACATGAGGAACTGTACTTAAAGGGCCAGAAGGATTGCTTTAGGATGTCTTTATTGCAATAGAAAAAGTCAGGCTTTTGTGGTATAAGAGAAAATGGTCACCTTCCGTTGGTAGCTCCAAAGGGATTTCCAGTAAGGTGAGGATTGGCCGCTGCATCCACAAGGAGCAGACTTTGTCCAGGAAAGGACTTGTCTCCGTGCTCTGCTTGTTTTAAAAGAAGGGACCAAGAAGCCCTCACTTCTTTCAGGTCTTTGCTCAAATGCCATGTACTAGGAGACACTTTCCTACACTATTTTATAGAAAATAACAACCTCTCCCCACAGCTCATAACACCGTCTGACATATTAAGATATTTGTTTTAGTTTACTAGCCATCTCTCTGGCCAGAATATAAGAGACAATTGTATCCCAAGTGCCTGAAATAATGCCTAGCATATAGTGAACATTATTAAATATTTGATGAATGAATGAATTATAATGAATGAATGATTGGGTTCTAGCCAACTCAAAGGATGGGAAACAAGCTCTGTCGGACATCACAAGAGCTCACCTAGGTGTACCAGAAAAATGCTTTGGTATGTGACGTCAGACATAGCTCTTGACCTCAAGAGATTCACATTTCACATAGGACAGGAATGTAACTGTCACTGATGCAGGACGTAGTAAGAGCAACAAGAGAACCATAAATTTAAAAGTGGGCGGTTAGAGATGGATCAGATAAACCAAACCTTAATGAACCACTAGACTGTGTCTTGCTTATGAGGAAGGAAGCACATTTACTTACGATTTCTTACAACAGCACTTGCTTACATCATTACTTCTTATATCTGCCCTTACAGTTTGAAGACACTTTCATATACATATTTTATTTGATCATCATTTCATGTACATGGGGTATACCAGTCAGGTATTGATATGAAACAAACCACCTGCAACGCAAATCTTATGCTAACTACCCAGCGTTAGGTTAAATTTCACAAATTCAGGGCACCCTCACTTCAGACACCAGCCACAGCTGCATGGTTTCCAGCCACTTCTGACCAACTGGCCACAAATTCAGGAATTCCCATCACCTCCCCAGTTTTAAGTATTTGCTAGAAAGATTCACAGAATTTGGGGAAACACTATGATTATCATTATATCTTTATTACAAAAGATACAACTCAGGATTAGCCAAAAGAAGAGACACACAGAGATCTGACAGGTTCCCAGTAGAAGCTTCTGTGTCCTCGGTACACATCACCCTCCCGGCACGTTGATGTGTATCATCAAACAGGGAAGCTCTGCTGAGCTTGTTGGAGTTTTATCGTGTAGGCATGACTGATTGAATCATCAGGCATGTGATTTAACTGAATCTCTAGCCCCTGTCCCCTCCCAGGAGGTTGGGCTGGTATCACATGGCTGGTCTTTCTGGAGTGACCAGCCCACATCCTGAGTCATCTCATCAGCATAAATTTTGGGGTGATCCAGAAGTCTCACCATCCCTATGGAGCCTCTATATCCGCTGGAGACAAAAACCCAGCCAAATTCTCCAAATTCTCACCACTCCAAAACTCAGTAGCTTAAAACAGAAATTACTTATTCTAATGCACTGGTAGCTCAACTAATCTAGGATGACATCACCTGGGCCCAGCTTTCAGCTGTAATAAGGTCTAGGTCAGCTCCATGTGTTTCTCATATTCCTTGGACCAAGAAATGAGCCAAAATGTATTTTTTTTTACTTGTCTGTGGCAAAAGCACAAGAGGAAGCTTAAACATGTGAGCACAGTTTAAGCCTCTGTTTGCATCATGTTTGCCAGGACCTCATTGACTCAAGGAAGTTATGTGGCCAACTTCTCTATCAATGAGGGGTAGGCAGGTATGCTCTGCCTATAACTAGAGGAGAGAGGAGAGTAAATATTTCCTGAATGATCTGAACTACCACATAAAAACGTATCATCTACTCCCTTTACTATCTCTCAGACCCTCTGTGACAGAAGCTGCCTCCTGAAGACAGTTTTTGAATATCCAGCACCACCACATTTCTCCCCCAGCCACTGGTCACTCATATCCTAAATGTCCTCCATAGAATATTATCCTTCAAACTTGAGGCTTATACTCGTGTCAGACTGGATTCTACTTTAGTTTGTTACTTCACGAGTAATGTTTACTAATTCAGTTACATTCCCAATTTACCAGTGAATAAAAGCCAGCCATTGGCAGAAAGAACTCATTGATCCTAAATTATTGGTCCTTGTCTATCTCCCTCCCTTTCCTCACTCTCATTTTTGTAGTTTGCCCTTAAAGTCTTTCTGATCTCTGGATCTCTAGACATGAATCATGCTATGTAATTTGAATAATAATGAGTAATGGTAATAGTTGAAAAGAGGAAGAATCTGAATTTATTTCTTAATCTAGAAAGATACTAAAACAGCTTCCAGGGAACATTTAGGGCCTTTATAGTCCATTCCATAATTTATGAGTGCATGAATGTTCCCCATGAACAGTCTGGTGAGTAAGACTTTTTATTTTGGCTGCCTTAAAATTAGAACCAGAGAGCTTCATTGCTGATCCTCAGAACAGGCTCATAAAGGGTATTCTGGCACAGAGGAGCCAGAGTTGATGCTTTGTATTCGCAAGTAGGAAGAATACAATACAGACTTTGGTAATGTCTGTAAAATACGACATTATTTCTGAGGTTGAAGAATTTTCATAGAAATCTTATCAGAAAAGGTTTTTCTCTTATGTAAAAGTTTCCTCAGCATGTTCTCTCCCAGGCCCTAATGCCTTAAGCCAACTGGGATCTTTCATATGGTAATCCATAAAAGTGATAAAAGATTTGCTGAAAAGTGACCAAATCTATGCTCCATAAAAGAGAATATAGGCAATTTACGCATCCTTATTCATGACGTAAGGTCAAACAGGTTCGTTCCCCCTGATTTATCAAAGTGCCCTTGGAGCATGGTGTGCCTGGCACTGTCCTTGGTGCTGACGTTAGAGATGTGAGGAAGAAGAGCTTCTGCCTCAAGGAAGCAGTAGTGCAGTTGGAGGAAACAGATATTAATCTAACTAAACGTAACCAGGTATTAAAATTGAACTTTTAATTGATGCATCACAATATATTCCAAAGTGAGTTGCCAGGTTAACATGTGAGTTTTAAACGTTTCTGGCAAGACTCTTCCCTAAAGGACACAAACAGAAAAGCACTGCATTGTTGAGGAAAGAGAAAGGATTTGAGTGGAGAATTTTTCCTCTCAAAATGGGAAAGGATAGGAGTCCTTCTGTCTTTATCCAAGACAAATAAGGGATTCTTCATTACAACTACCTGGAGAACTGATGTGTATTCCCGCAATTATGGGGAACTATAGTGTATTTCATAGGCCTGCGAAGGTAATCTAAACTAAAAGAGAGAGGGAGAGAAGAAAGAAAAAGAGAGGAATGAAGAAGGAGTTGCTTCTATTTTTGGAACTAAATGCTCTCCCTTCTAAGAGTAGGTCAAAAGCACACAAACCCCAGCAACTAAATGTAAGTCCCTGTGTATCAGTTATCTATTGAAAAATAATGCTGCATAACAAACAACCACAAAACCTCAGTGGTATAAAGTGATAAGTATTTATTTGGTTCACAAGTTAATGAGTCACCTGAAGTGTTCTTCTGGTCTGTACTGGGTGTGGCTGATCTTAGCTGGGTTTGCCCATGCA
>PVJC01018983.1:17569-30833 GCA_004026665.1 Murina feae
GAGGAGGAGGAGGAGGAGGAGGAGGAGGAGGAGGAGGAGGAGGAAGAGAAGCATGAGAAGATTGCTGGTAGAAATCTTGACTCTAAAAATGCTGATGGTGAGGGCTGAAATGAAAATAGCATGTTATTGGAAATACGAGAAAGGAAGATTCTTGTTATGTAGTGGTAAAATGTTTGCCAAAACTGTATCCTGTAGTCATGTGGAAAGCATAACTTGTAAGTAATGAACTTGAATATTTTGCTGAGGAGATTCCCAAGCAAAGTGTTGGAAACACTTCCTGGTTTCCTCTTGTTGCTTATAGTAAAATGCAAGGGGAGATAGATAAACTGAGGGGAAAACTATTAAGAAAAAAACATATCAGAATGATTTTGGAAATTTCCAGCTTCTTCAAATATCAAAAGATGCTAAAAGTCCAAAACAGATGTTGAAAATGTGATGTAGAGAAAAGTCTGAGTGTGTGGCTATACAACCCTTTGCTAAAATCTCAGATTTCATATAAATCTCATTTGTTTAAAAGAATGAAATTAAGATGTCAGTGTATTTAATCACACAAAAAACTCTTCCAAGAAAATAAGGGTGCTTCTCATATATCTCAGTCTAACCCAGTGGTCTCTAGAAAACTTAAAAACATTGTTTTCCAGCAGAAAAAAAGGAGAGATGATATTGTCTTGAAAATATCTATGAATTTGACTCAAACATGATGAACCCTTGTGACATCCACAGAAGACCTACAAAGTTTTGGGGGGGGGGGGAATATCAGCAGAAAATTACCATCTTGGCTTGAAATGGACAGAGAGGGTAAGAAAGAAAATATTTTCAAAGGCTTCAAAATTCTACTGGTCATAAGTAGGCTGATAAAGTTACTCAGGTTCAAATAAATGCTATCTTTCATGAAAAAAAAATGAAGGATGACTCACTGGGCAGAACAAAAGAAATTTGGAAGCCTAGACAAACTATTTCAGTGACCATCCTTCAATCTAATGTTTCCTGCTGATACTGTAGCCCTAAGAGAAAACTGTGACTTCTATAATTTTTATGTGTCAGAGTGCTGCATTTGTCAAAGACTTCACACAAAGACTGAAAGGGACAGAAACAGCATCTATTTTGAGAGTAAGGTGAGTTATCCCCTAACCACAGGGCCTGAATCATGCTTGTTTCAGCTCATTAGTTCCATTATTTAAGGACTAGGGGCCTGATGCATGAAATTTGTGCATGGCGGAGGGGGGGGGAGTGTCCCTCAGCCCAGCCTGCCCCCTCTCACATATTGGGAGCCCTCAGGGCATATCCTACTGATGGTTTAGGCCCATTCCCTACTCCCCTTGGGGAGCAGGCCTGAGCCTCAGTCTGGCCTCCCTTTGTGGGAGGCAGCTGGGCTGATCAGGGGAAGGCATCAGTCCCATCACCCCACTGCTAAATCCACTGCCAGTCACTGCAGCCACCAAGGTGTTTTCATCAACACGGACTCCAGTCCCTTTACCATGAAAAAAAAGGACAATTTTCTTTAGGCATTTTCAAGATGTGTCTTTCTTAGGATATGATCTTTCTTTCTTTCTTTCTTTCTTTCTTTCTTTCTTTCTTTCTTTCTTTCTTTCTTCCTTTCTTTCTTTCTTTCTTTCTTTCTTTCTTTCTTTCTTTCTTTCTTTCTTATCCTCACCTGAGGATATGTTTCCATTGGTTTTTAGAGAATGTGGAACAGAAAGGGAAAGACAGAGAGAAACATCAAAGTGAGAGGAACACTTTGATTGGTTGCCTCCTGCATGAGCCCTGACCCGGGCCCTGACCAGGGAGGAGACTACAACCTAGGTACATACCCTTGGTCAGAATGGAACCCAGACCCTGCGGTAGGCAGGCCAAGGCATTATCCACTGAGCCAAACTGGTCAGGGCAGGATATGACATTTCTTAGTCCTCCAGTAGCAGACCTTTGTTTTTTTTCTCCAGGAGTGTGGTGGAAAAACCCTAGATCACCTTTTTAGATTCTTATTACCCAAGTTATTAAGAATATTACCAGTGGCATACAGGGAGCTTAGCCACTGAGCAGTCAGAAAAGGTGTTTCCTCTGTAGTTCACACTGATCGACAGCTTGGCCCCTGCCCAGCTCCTTCCCATCACAGGCTTGGCCCTGCCCAGGAGCCCCCTGGCTCAGGCCCTTCCTAGGCTGCTCAGGGCCCACACGGGGCCTACTTTGGAGTGACCTGGGTACCAATGATATTCCCAGGACCCAGGCCGCTGGGCGCCTATATATGCAAATTAACCACCATCTTTGTTGGGTTAATTTTCGTATTCATCCGATTGGCTGGTGGGTGTAGCAGAGTGACACCAATTTGCATGTTTCTCTTTTATTAGTGTAGATTATTTTAAATTTCTTGAACTGACTTAGAACCAGCTTCATATAACACTCTGAGGACTCTACCTTGACCCACATCATAAAAGAACCCCAAGGCTTCTACACTCCAAAATGGCCAAAACACAGACACTAACCTACCAGCTGTGAGAGCATGGAGGAGAGGACTGTGGGCTCCTTTTCTTTCTTTTTTTTAAAAAAAATTTACTTATTTCAGAGAGAAAGAGGAGAGAGAGAGAGAGAGAGCGAGAGAGAGAGAGAGAGAGAGAGAGAAACATCAATGATTAGAGAGAATCATTGACTGGCTGCCTCCTGCACGCCCCCCACTGAGGATCAAGCCCACCACCCAAGCATGTGCCCTGACAGGGAATCACACCTTGACCTCCTGGTTCATAGGTTGGCACTCAACCACCGAGCCGCTCCAGCAGGCCTGTGGGGTTCTTTAATACAAGGGCAATGAGAGCCACAAAGAAGGAAGAGCTGCGATCAAAAGACGAGCTGCCCCTCCCCCACTTTCCAAAGCCCTTCTTACCACACCTCAGAGCCCAGAAATCATGTGTCTGAGGCCTCCCCAAGGCAGAAAGTGAAATGAATCCATGTAATTCAGAAATACAATGACTATATCAGAGAGTTACAGGGGAGCTAAGAAAAACCAAAGACAAAGATGCAAACCAGGTTCAGGAAACAGTAGTTACTTCTGAATAGTGGAAACTGGGTGACGTTCTCCTTCGTGCTCATCTGTATTTTCAGTTTATGTCACAAGAAGAAAACAATAACAAGGTCTTTACAGAAGGACTCTCAGATTGCTGGGTTGAAACAGAAGCTCTAATTATATGCTGCTTTCAAGAGACAAACCTACAACAAAATTGTTAAAAATAAATGTTTTTAAAAATGAGAGCCCAGATTTACCAGAAAAACACAAAAGAGCAGGATAGCGAAATTAATTTCAGACGGACGCAGAATTCAAGGCGTTCGGTGGAACAAACAGATTCATTCACATCAAAGGAAAGTAGACTCCACAGTGAAGGCGTAACTGATCTGGCAGGTGGCCCTGCTGGCAGATAAACATGTTTTATGTCTAGTGAGAGAGATGTCAGAATCACTGGGGTCCCTTTGAAAGGAGTAGTCATCACTGAATCACAGGCGGCGATGGGGGGAAAATGAAATTATAGGTAGATCTCATAGTCCTTTAGTAAAAAGCAGACACAACTTAAAAGGCATCTGAGAAAAACAAGCCTCTGAAATACGGAAGCACAAAAGGACAGTGAGGAAAACCCAGAAAGCTGGTTGCGGGCTCTGTGGGGAGGCGACTCCAGCCGCCAGATCAGGGTAGCCTGGGGATGGGAGGGGCCAGAAGTGCCATCCATGGGCAACAACCCCTGGCTAGGGGATATCTTAGTGTGTTGGTGGGAACAGTGTAAGGAGCAGAGATTTAGGGCAAATGTGTACATGCAAGTCTATATGAGAACCTCCAGGGTTCTGATGCTTCTCCCTTCTGGTCAAGCTGGGGAAGGCATAAATCACAGCACAGCTGGATTCTCCTCTATCCAGGAGTCATGAACACAACTATGTGCACAATTTCCTATGGATTAAAAAACAAAGACAGGCTCCCCGTTTCCTGGAGGAACTGGGATGAGAGGCTGCGGTTACAATTGAATTCCAGGGCCATGGGTAGAATTCAGGGGATCTATAAATTTGGATGTGAAAATAATACTCTTCGCCCTGACTGGTTTGGCTCCATGGATGGAGCTTCGGCCTGTGGACTGAAGGGTCCCAGGTTCGATTCCAGTCAAGGGCATGTGCCTTGGTTGTGGGCACATCCCCAGTGGAGGATGTGTGGGAGGCAGCTGATCGATGTTTCTGGCTCTCTATACCTCTCCCTTCCTCTCCGTGGAAAATCAATAAAATATTAAAAAAAAAAAAAAGAAAAAGAAAATAATACTCCTCTATTTTCACTGCTGTCCAATGGAAATTGAGCATTTCCTTCATTTGTGTGAATGTTTCATCCAGCCCCAGGAGTGATAGCAGAATCTGTGGCTTTGTCACCAAGAGAAATCACAGGTAGTTTTAAGCCCCAGGGCAGCTAGGACAGATATACCTCAAAATGTCATTTACATTCAGACAGCTCTTCAAAATTATAGACACCCCGGCCGCTGGATCTGTTGTTTAATATGCGAATAAAAATGCACGTGCGATGCTACGTCATCAACTTGGATTTTGTAAAAGTATTTGATAACCGTATTTCGATGGAATTGATTTCCTTTCCACTCCAAGTATTTCATTTTTTAAAGATAAAATTCTGAAAAGGTTTCGTAAGTTTCACTAGACTACTGGCCCATGGCCCAAACAAGACCCTAAAACCCCTAATGTCTTCCCTAGTCCCACTGCTCCTGGAGCCCCTCAGAGAGCTGGACAGAGCACTCCCGGATCACCCCGCCCCGACAAGTAATGGCACCACAGCTTACTACCATTTTTAGAATTCGTAAGTGGTATTTCTTTTCTCCCTCTCCTTTCCTGCCCCCCAACTCTATTCACGTTACAAAGCGGCCGAGGTGGAGGCAATGTACTACATTACCTTCCACAGTTGTCTCCACGCTCATAGTTTCGTATACAAACATAAATAGGGGATTTCCAGCCTTTTAACCTGCCTGAAGAAAGATCAATAATAAATGGAGGAAAGATGGATTTTCTGAGATAATATATTCATATATAATATGTTGCAAAAAAAAAAAAAAATAGGACCCAAGTCACACAGATCGGTACACTGTTTGCTTCTCTTTGACGTCGTATTGTATTTTTCCATGTTATTAACTTCCACTTAAAACTATGTGTGATGACTGTATATATTTCCCATAAGAATGCAGTAGGAGTGCTCTTCTGGTTGCTAGATGAAATGCCACACAACTCATGAATTTCTTAATAAAGCCAATGACATCTTCAAATGTTAAAAATGCAATAATACATACTTAATAATCTCCTCCTTGGACAGTAACATTTTTCAGTTTATCTTTATGAGCAAAGTGCAGTGATGAGCCTCACCATACACATGTCTTTATGAAAAATTCTGATTATCATTTTTAAATAAATTCCTGGAATTGAAATTAATGAATTAAAGAGTAGGAACATTTTCAGGCTCTTGTTGCCCATTTGCCAATTCCATGCTCACCAGAAGGGAGTGCCTCTCACGTTTTCCTCAGTAGCAACAAGATTGATTCCTTAAAATGGTTTTGTCAATTTTATAAACAAAATTATCTCCATTTTTATTTATATTTCTACTAGAGGCCCAGCGCATGAAAATCATTCATGGGTAGGGTCCTAGGCCTGGCCTGCAATCAGGGCTGACCTTCCCCCACTGTGTATGGGGTTACCACCGGGGTGATTGAGGCCCCAGTGCTACCTGCGTCTGCTGCCACCCAGCTCCCTATCAGGCAATAGGAGCCTGCCGGCTGGGGTAGGAACCAAGAGATTGATTGGCAGGCCCTGATCAGGGACTATGGGCTGGGGCAGCTCCTGCATTGAGTGTCTGCCCCCTGGTGATCAATGTGCATCATAGCCAACCAGTCATTCCGCCATCTGGTCGATTTGCATATTACGCTTTTATATATACACTGAGTGGCCAGATTATTATGACCACCTGATGTTTGTAGGCAAATTAGCTATAATTTTGTGCTGAAGTTGCTAGAGGGCCAGACCATATAAATAGGGAAGCAGGTTGTTTACCACGACAGTAGAAGTAATTTTTTTTCTGAAGATATGGATAAAAACTCGATTAAACAGATTTTGAACGTGGGATATATTTGAACGCGAGTGGCCAGATTATTATGACCAACCCATCAGTACTTCATTGGGCCACCTTTTGCCTTCAATACCGCGGTGATTCTTCTTGGCATTGACTCCATGAGATGTGAAAAGGTGATGCGAGGAATCTGACACCATGCCTGATGACAGAACTAGCACTGTCCAGTTCTGTGAGATTTGATGGTTGTGGAACCAGCTGCCTGATGGCTCTTTTAACTCTCTTCCACAAATGCTCAATTGGATTGAGATCTGGTGATTGTGGGGGCCACCTAAGCAAGGTAAAGTCTCCCTCATGTTCTTGAAACCACTCCTGCACAATACGAGCACCACGGCATGGCACCTTGTCTTGTTGGAAGAAGCCATCTCCATTGGGATATGCCATCAACATGATAGGATGAACTTGATCAGCAACAATATTTAGGTATGTTGTGCTATTCAGACGTTGTTCCACACGAATTAAAGGGCCCAAATCATGCCAGGAAAACATGCCCCAAACCATAACACTGACCCACCAGCTTGAAAGGTTGTACTCATGCATGTGGGGTGCATGCTTTCATGCTGTTTCCACAAAATTCCCACTCTGCCATCTGCATGATGCAACTGGAAACGTGATTCATCAGACCACACGACTTTTTTCAATGCTCGACTGTCCAATCCTTGTGTTCCTGCACGAATTGGAGATGTTTTTATCTTGGTAACTGCAGACAGCAAAGGTGTTTGAACAGGCTTTCAGCTTCCCTATCCCATACGATGCAGTATATGGCTAATTTGCCTACAAAATTCAGGTGGTCATAATAATCTGGCCACTCACGTTCAAATATATCCCACGTTCAAAGGCTGTCAAATCTCATTGTTTACCCATATCTTCAGAAGAACATCACTTCTACTGTCATGGTAAACAACCTGCTTCCCTGTTTATAATGGCCTGGCCCTCTAGCAACTTCAGCGCGAAATTATAGCTAATTTGCCTACAAACATCAGGTGGTCATAATAATGTGGCCACTCAGTGTATAAATATGATTGGTAATATGATTGAGCTTTTCAAATATGTTTGTTGGCCATGTGTATTTCTCATCTGCGATTTGCATATTCCTGTATTTGCCACTAGTATTTCACTGGGTTGTTAACATTCTATTCTTAATTTATTACGAACATTAACTGTGTCAAGTCTGCTGCAAATATCTCTTCTCCACATCCCTTTTGCAAATTCTGATGGTCCCATATCCCCGTTGACAATACGGTTCCTATTATTTGGGGACCTCAATAGAAACTTAATTTTAATATTTTGTCATTCTCCTTTATCCATTGTTTCAAAATGTTTGTTTCAAAGATGTCTGATGCACAACTTTATGTCATTTCTTTCCTTTGTAATTTTTTCATGTTTATGCTAAGAAAGGACTCTCATTTGAGCTCAATGTATTATTCATCTGTGTGTTTTTTCCCTAATGATTTAACACTTTGATTTTTACATTTTGTTTTTAACTTAGTCATCACCTATTTTTGTGGCCTGGTGAGTAACGAACCACCTTGTTTTAATACATAGTAAATATTCCCATCACCATTTTAATACAAATCATTTCTTTCTACCAACTTGCATCATTTACTGTTGGGTCCAGTGTTGTGCTGAAGAGCATGGGTTGTGGAGTCAGGCTGCCTGGGTTTAAATTCCAGCTCCACAACCCACTGGCTGAGTAATTACAGGAAAGCCACTTAACCTTCCTGTGTCTCAGTTTCCTCATCTATAAAATGGGGACTTACTAGCACCTGTTAAAAATTAAATGAGATAATCTTTGCATAATACATTAGGTTGAATCCTATGAATCAAGGTTTTATAAGTTGAAGCTGATTGAAGATCATCACTTTCACGAGTCAACCTAATGAATAGTAACTTTATTCCTGGAGTTATATTTTTTCTACCACTGGTCCATCAGTCCTAATCCAGATTCATACTGTTCTACTGACTATAGTTTACTTACTTATTACTTCCCAGATGCAGTCCGGCCTGTATCCCGGGGATCTGGCCTAAGCCAGCAGTCAGACATCTCCCAAGGGGTTCCAGACTGCGAGAGGATGCAGGCCGGACTGAGGGTTGCCCCCACCCCAGTGCAAAAATTTCATGCACCAGGCCTCTAGTGTCTATATAAGAAAACTGAGGTTCTTAGGGTGACGGGTCAGAGCATTTTATTAGCAGAGGCAAAGGCAGGTCTTTGCACAGGTATTATTGTTCTTTATGTGTGTGTGCACACACACACACACCACATCACACCACACACTACATAACATCACCATTTTACACACAAAGAAATGGAGGCCTCCATGGTGTAAACCTGTTGCCCAGCACCTCACAGCTGCCTATTGGTACAATCAATCTGTCTGTATCGGAATCATGTTTGATTACTTGCATGACCCTGGCTAGGGCAATCTCCTATCCTGTGACTCAGTTTCCCCAGTTCTCTCTGTAAATGCTCAGGAGCCAGCAGAGTGGTTGCTCTCACCTTTTCCTTCCCCCTCTTTACCCAAGGGCACAATCTGTTGCAAGCCCCCTCTGCTAAGGACCTCCGCCTGCAACCACCTCTAACCTAAAGACAGACATCCAAAGGGCTCTAGGAATCCCAGGTGAATGGCTGGCATTCCCGGCTCCAGGTAGCCTCCAATCCACATTTCCAAATGGGAGAAAGAACAACCATTCTTAATCCAGAAATGGTGATCTTGAGACCTCGGCTAGCTGCGAGGGCAGGAGGGCATGTGATCTCAGCAAGGGGATGGATCTGGGGAACAGACAGGACCTGGCCCCTGCTGGGCGTATTTTCAGGGCGTTCGCCAGCGGGAGATGACAGCCCAAGGCTCAGGCGGGGAGGCCCGACTGCGCATTCAGGGGGGCCTCCTGCGGGGAAGCTGGCCCTCCGGAGGGGCTTTAGATAGTTGGGGGACAGTATTCCCCGCAGAAGGAACCACCTGATGTGCGAGGCGGGTGATCCATAAAACTTGCCTTTGATGTCTGTATTTCACCTCCTCCCCTCTTTAAAAAATTGCACACAATCCAAAGCAAACGGAAGCACGACCGAGGTTTTGAATGTAAGAGACTGCCTTCAGATTTTATTTGTCCGGGCTGCCAAGTTCCTGGGGGAGGGGTTCTAACGTGAGGTGGAGGGGGCAGGCTCTAAGGCCCCGCTTCCCGAGGCGCCCCTTCTCCGGGGACAACCTGAGAGCGACGTGGATCGCCCCAGCTACCCTAGGAGAGCGCGATCTTGTTGGTACCCGAGGCTGGCGCGCCCTCTCGCGGCCACGCTAGGCACTCCGTGCTCGCTCAATTGACAGCATCCTCGGCGGTGTCTGCCTAGGCGGGCGCCCGGTGTTTGGGGGCAGGGGAAAGAGGACCATCCCGTGGAGAGAGTCCCCCGCTGCGATCCTTCTGCAGCTCACGCTGGACACGCTCTGGTCAGCGCTACAGAAGGTTTCACAGTCCTCCCCTTTCCAAGCATTTCTCCCCATTCTCTCCACTGCTCGTCTCGGCCCCGCCCCCCGTCCTCTTTTGATCTACCCAGTCCCGCCCTTGAATTAGCAAAACTTCTCTGGGGTGTTAATAACTGGTTATTTCTCTCTTTACCTGCAGCTTAACAGGATGTTTCACCTCGTTCTTCCAGAGTCAAATTGCCTGGGTCTGAAAGCTAGACAGACGCTAAGTCTGAGTCAGTGCCACTGATTCTGCTCCTTGTACCTCAGCTTCCTCAGCTGTGGAATGGGGGTGAATGCCATAAATTTGGTGTGAAGTAAATGAGTTATGACATGTGTAGCAGACCTATGCTCCTTACATTTCCTGGGTGCCCTTTTTCCTGTGCTTCTGCCCTAGTGTGCCTTCACTCCCCACCTGCCTCTCATTGTTCCCACCTGGCCCAGGCTGCTGGAGCCTACCTAATCCACATGTAGCAGCCTGGAAGTGCAGGGTAATCAGAGGATCTATTTGCCTCTGCACTGGGTAAGGTCTTCCAGAGAAACAGAACTACCCGGATAGATAGAGCATAAGAAATTGGATCACGTGGGTATGGAGATTGAAAAGTCCCAATACCTGTAGTCAGCAAGCTAAAGATGTGGAGAGGTGATGGTGTCATTCCAGGCTGAGTCTAAAGACCTGGGATGCAGGAGAACTGATGTTATAGTTTCAACCTGAAGGACCATTATGAAGAAATATGGTAGTAAATTCAAGGGGGGAGGCAGAGATTAATGTTCAACACAAAGGCAGTCAGACAAGAAGGATTCCCTTTTACTCTAAGGAGGGTCAGCCTTTTGTTCTATTCAGGCCTTCAACTGATTATGTGAGGCCCACCCACATTAGGGAGGGCAATCTGCTTTAGGTGGTCTATCAATTCAAAGGTTAAACTCACCCAAAAACACCGTCCCAGAAACACCAGAATAATGTTTGACCAAATATCTAGGTCCCCTGTGGCCCAGTCAAGTTGACACATGATATTAACCTTCCTAATCCCCAGTGGCAGATCTTAAGTAACAGCAGACAGCTGGGGAACAAGAGGACAAACACTTCAGCTTGATTCTGCACTCCTGTCTGCCTCCTTCCCTGCTCAACCCCATCTCCCCCCCCTCACCTGCAGGCTTTCTCTAGACTTGCTCCACATCACTTTTCATGTGAATCTTCCTCTCAGGGGGTGCTTCTGGGGACCCAGCTCAAGAAAGCATGTAAAACACACCAAGTATCTGAGACATAGTGAGCGCTCAAGTGTTTGTTATTAACTAGAGGCCCAGTGCACACATTTGTGTACCTTGAAAGGAACTGTGGGCTGCAAGGCTGTGGGGAGCACAGGAGCAGGTCTTGGGCCATGCTCCGCGCCCCTACCTAGCCCTTCCTGCCACAGCCCCAGTCCTGTCTGGTCTGCTGGCAGCCCTGCTCTGCACCCGCCCACTCTCACCCACTGAGAGCAGCATGGAGCGATTGGGACTGGTGCCAGCAGCAGATGCAAGTAGGGCCAGCACAGTCAGCAGGTGTGAGTGATAGCTGCTACCCTAATAGCCCCTCAAGAGCAGGGGAAGGTGGAGAAGCCCTCAGAGGTGATGGGGGCCGGCAGCTGCCACTCACACTCGCTGACAGCGCTAAGCGATTGGCTCTATCGCCAGCTGCAGGTGCAAGAGGGGCCAGCACTAGCAGTGGGTGTGAGCACCGGGCAGGACCACAGCACATGGAAGCAAAGAATTTTCAGTAACCACCAGAGGCTCGTTCTGATGATAGCGACCAATGCCTCACCTTGGTCTGGCGCCCCCACTCACCTGCTCCACCATCCAACTGCAGCTGACACCTACCATGTTTCATGCATGCCCCCTGGTGGTCAGCACACATTAGCGACTGGTTGTTTGGTTGTTCTGCCATTTGGTCTATTTGCATATTAGGGTTTTATATATGTACTAGAGGCCTGGTGCACAAAATTTTGTGCACTCAGGGGGTTTCTCAGCCCATTCTATGCCCTCTTGCAGTCTGGGACACCTCAGGGGATGTCCACCTGCTGGTTTAGGCCCACTCCCCAGGAGACCGGGCCTAAGCTGGCAGTCAGACATCCCTCTGACAGCCCAGGAGCCCTTGGGGGATGTCCACTTGCCAGTGGGGAGCAGGCCTAAGATGCATTCAGACATCCTTAGTGCTGCTGAGGAGGCAGGAGAGGCTCCCACCACCACTGCTGTACTGGCAGCCATCAGCCTGGCCTGTGGCTAAGCAGAGCTCCCCCTGTGTGAGTGCACTGACCACCAGGGGCAGCTCCTGCATTGAGCATCTGCCCCCTGGTGGTCAGTGTGTGTCATAGTGACCAGTCATTCCCAGTTGTTCTGCTGTTAGGGTCAATTTGCTTATTACCCTTTTATTATATAGGATAGAGGCCTGGTGCATGGGTGGGGGCCAGCTGGTTTGCCCTGAAGGGTGTCCTGGATCAGGGTGGGGGTCCTGCTGGGGTTCCTTGCCAGCCTGGGTGACAGGCTGAGGGCTGTTTGCAGGCTGGCCACATCCCCTTCAGGGAGGGGGGTCCTGCTAGGGTGCCTAGCCAGCCTGGATGAGTGGCTGATGGCTGTTTTCATGCTGGCCACATCTCCTTCAGAGTGGGGGTGCTTGCTGGGGTACCTGGCCAGCCCGGGTGAGGGGCTGATGGCTGTTTGCAGGCTGGCCATAGTCCCTTCAGGGTAAGGGTCCCTGCTGGGGTGCCTGGCCAGCCTGGGTGAGGGGCTGATGACTGTTTTCAGGCTGGCCCCCAGTGACCCAAGCTCCCAGCAAGGCTGGCTGGAAGCAGGTATCTGGGGTTTATTTATCTTCTATAGTTGAAACTTTGTTGCCTTGAGTGGAGGCCACAGCCAGCCTAAGCAGGCAGCTTCCTTCATGACTGGGGCTATGAAGCCTCCTATTTGCTCTAGCTCTGTGGCTGCTGGCCACCATCTTGGTTGGGTTAATTTGCATATAGCTGCTCTGATTGGCTGGTGGGTGTGGCTTAGGATGTAGCATAGTGACACAATTAGCATATTACCCTTTTATTAGATTAGATGGTATTATAGGTATCTCCCATTTTATCCCCCTTTTACTCCCTCCTCCCAGCCCCTCCCAACCCCTCCCCCAGGTCATCACCTCTTTATTTTTATTATGATTACCATTATATTGGACTTATTTCTACCATTTTATTGTGTTTTATATTTATTTGCTTTCTCTTTGCTGTTTTCTCTCTGTCCCTAACTTCTGTTAGATTACACATGCTTTCATTATTACTTTTTATTCTCTGTATCTATTTGGAGAGCAAATACTGTATTTTTATTTACTTAGTAGTTATCTTTATATTTATAATATACTTCTCATTTTCACACATTTCTCACAAAAATCTAAGCAATATCTGTAACCTCTTTTTGACAAAATACATAATTTCCAGTTCCTTACATTCTCTTTTAATTCAACTTCTTCCCAACTACCAGGTTATTCTTGGCTAAAATTTTAGTTCTGACTTCTCTTAAAACGCAGATTCTTTTCATCTTATTCACATTAACCACTATCATTGTGGCACACTATGATAACATACAGTGATAATTATGTTATTCGGAGTAAACACCAACCATATTCGTCTCAGCACAGGTCTCCTTCCACACAGGT
>PVJC01018984.1:0-30725 GCA_004026665.1 Murina feae
GAGAAAAGGCCCGCACATGACATCTCCCCCAGGCCCAGAAGTAACAAGCTTTTCCTGTTCTGCCCACTGAGTTCCTAGTCTCGGCAAATCTATTCACTATGAAAATATCAAAGTCCAGAGCAGGGCAGGAGTATGTCTTGGCTTTATGGTTCTGTCATTCTTATCCTAATGCTGCTTTTTGATTAAAAAGATAGTAATAATGCCAATGCCCATCTAGTGTTGAGATCTGAATTACCCCAGAAAATACCTATAACTGAGTGAAAAGGAACAGAGACCAGCCATTTGTCCAGCTCTAGCCAGGAGATCTGTTTTGGGCACACAGCTTCGTCCCCCAGTCTTACCGCCATCCAGTTGATAAACGTGGCCACATCCTTGCCCACCAGCTTGGTGTAGCCTGCAGACACTGGGTAGTGCTGCTGGGCCCGCCACAGCCAGTCCACCACGATGACGTTGGAGTCCGGCTCCCTCTTGTACAAGGCAGCCACAAGTTTGGGCACCCAGCTCTCATACATTCCCGTCACCTGAAGAGAATGACACAGCTTTCTTAGAATACCCACCTACAACGTGTCACAGAGGTCAGCCAGTTACACCTACGTTAAGTGGGGGAAACAAACCCACAGGGAAGCCGATAGGTTCAGAGAGAAGAATCAAACCACACAAATGCTCAGGGATGGCAGGCTGCGGCTTAGCACGCCTTCAATTTTAAAAGCATGATTCATGGCCCCAGCTGGTTTGGCTCAGTGGATAGAGCGTCAGCCAGTGGAGTGAAGGATCCCAGGTTCGATTCCAGTCAAGGGCACATGTCCAGGTTGCGGGCTTGATCCCCATAGTGGGGCATACAGGAGGCAGCCGATCAATGATTCTCTCTCATCATTGATGTTTCTATCTCTCTCTCTCCCTCTCCCTTCCTCTCTGAAATCAGTAAAAGTATATTTATAAAAAAAGAAAAGCACATTTTATGAATTGAGTAAAATATCAGTAATTTAAAGTATTAAAAGAAAAAATCTGAACAAGTTTAAATTCTGCAGAATTACAAACTATATTTGAAAAATCAGTTTTAATACTATCAATTAGGCTAATAAATGTTTCTGGACAGAATTACTTTGGGGGATAAAGGTGCACTTTTTTCTTATAAAGAGTCACATACACATTTGATTTGCTAATGAAAAAAAAATAGTTTTAAACATGCTAATGTCTCCTAATAGAAGGCTGGTTTGCTTAGCGATCTCTTTCTTAACACATAAGAAAATGATCAACTTCAGCTCAAACATTTTCACAAGTCTCTCAAATTCTTCCTTATTAGCATAGAAATTAATGAGGTTTAATGATCACATTTCCCTGATTATTAGATTGGTCCTGTTTGGAGGTAAGCAGACTGCCAACTGTAATTCTTTACATCTTGTTAATAAAGGCCCCCAAATTCCAAGTCAAAAGATTTATGGGGTCCTCAAATTAGCTCAATTTATGTAAAATTTTAATCTATGTTTTCAGAAAGGAGATGTGGGACACCTATGGAGAGATGCTCACTTTGAAACACTTACAAACTGCAGATTAGCAAACTGCACACCATCCTGCCATAAACTTGTACACAGCAACAACCTGATTTAAATCCCCAAATCTCCCCACCCTCAAGAGATCTGAGAGCAGCTCACATCTTCAAGGTTAGCCGCCACAACCTCAACAAAGGAGATTCTGAAATCTATGGGCAAGGCAGCTTTTCGGGGCAGACCTGTAAAACCTTTAACCTTCTAAGAGTAATTCTAAAAAACATTCCAACCCAAGGGACTTCCTCTGGAATTCGATTTACAGGGTGGGTTCTTTCAGATTTACACTTCCATTTTGTCTCATCTATTTTCTAGACTAAGCTCTCTAAGCATGGTTGCTTGCTTCACTCCTGACACTAACAAACTGCACAATTTTTCCCCCCATGGCTGTGCCCTGTGGTACTAAAAAACAGGCCTGAGGATGAGATCTTGGCTCCAACCCCAGCTCTTCCACTCACTAATGACTGCTATGAGCAGTGAGGGCGCTGTGCACTAGGCCACCTACAGAACAAAGGCGTCAGGCTCAGGGGATCTCTCCTTGGGACCATTCTGATTCTCAATCTACTTGCAGGGGTAAAACCCCAACTCTGTAGCTAGTTTGAGCATGAAGAGAAAACAAAGAAGAAAAAGCACAAAAGGGATGTTAGCCCATTAGACACTTCATTAAATCTCCTTTGAACATGTCTCAGAGGCTATGCTGCAAGTCCTGGTGCAGCCTGGATGCTCCAGGGAACCAGCTGGGACACCCATTTTGCCCAAAACACCGAGAAATTGGTCCTGCCCCCTTTCTCCTCTATTGGAGTTTAGGGGCCACCCTGTGCAGCTGCCCCAAGAGAGGAGGATGTCGTTTCTTCAGAAAACAATGTTAATCACTCCTCCTTTCAGCCAGGGGTAAGGACCTCCTACATCACAATGAGAACCCTGTGCTTGAAGCACGCGTCTGGGAAACCCAAGCCGGTGACAAAACTCCAGCACAGCTGTGTCTAAACCGCCTTCTGAGATGCGCCCTGCGCACACAGCACGCTAAGCATGCCTTTGGGTTCCTCATGACAAAGCTGCAGAACCTCCCTGCTGCCCTTAGTCCTCAGCCCTTGGTCGCTGAGCAGTCTACTTCAGACAAGGCAGGAAAATCTTGTTTGCAAAAGGGCCTTATTCTAAGTTTTTCTCTACTGTCGATGTTTCCAAATGAGGCAGCCTGTCAAAGAGTAAGTAACCCAACTCACTCCTACTGTGACTGGTACTTGTCTTAACTGCCTATTAACACTTTGTAAGCGGGCATTTTCCCGCCGCTGTGTGGTAGTGTTAGAAACACTTTCCTTTGTGCAGGGGTACATTACAAAATTTGCACATGTACCGCGTTTCACGGCATAGTTTATGAGCGGCACACACACGACAACGACGTAAAACATTTTTATTTTTGCCAGTTCCAAGGTATGTTTCCTCATGTCCATTGACAGTCTCCCTGGTGGATCCAATTTTATTCATTTCCCGCAAAACAATGTGTTCTAACCTAGTCCTTTCTTTTTGAATTCAACATATATACTGTAACTAACCTAAAGGGGTGGGGAACCCAAGTGAGAACCCACCTTCTGCGGTCTGGAAAGGTTTTTCTAGGTTCTTCTTCTGAGGTTCCTTAAATCAGTACCAATTTTTTAAATTGTCATTATCAGACACACAACTGAACCGAAGCCCTCCTTGCCATCTGCATCAGGGAGTCCACCTGAACCAGCCTGGGGGTTCACTGAGATACCAGCCAGCTCTTATGCAATGCAACTCAGTCCCCCAGCCAGCGGCCAAGCCCCTGAGCCCATCCTCTCAAGCCCATGTCAGGACTATGGTGAGAAGAATATAAATGGGCTTTGTGGACAGTAGGACCAGTGATAGAAATCGATACCATCTACTGATGCTGGGTTAGTTGTGTCATCTTAACACGAGAAAAATACATGTTTTTTAAAAATTCCTAACTTTTAGCAATTGTCCTTTACTGTCGATTACAGTTGGGACCAGAAACACGTCAATCATTATAATTTAGTACCTATTACCGTATTTGCAAGCTCTGACATAATGGAAAGATGCTATCTCTTTAACCATCCACTTTATTTAAGTCCTTTTTAGCAAACAATGAACTCTGTTCACCAAGGGTTTAAAATATTAAAAACCAACTGAAGTCCTTAAGTAAGAACTGCACCACATAGAGTGACTATCTGGCCTATTTAGAGAGAACTCGTTTATTCATTTTTTTGAAAGTAAATTTAAAGGCAGCTTTTACCTTTTCTAGTCGTCTTGCATGACAGCTCCCTGGCTAGGCTTCTTTCATCTCTAGAAAAGCTCCTTAGAGTTTATAATTGGAGAATGTTGGAAGTGGAAGGATGCCTAGCCCAGCCTCTTTGTTTTACAGATTTATAAACTGAGGCCCAGAGATGAAAAGTGCTGGCGAACAGCAAAACCAGGACTGGAACAAACACCCCTTCGCTCCACTCCAGCCATCTCCTCACCCTCACAGGCTGTCTTCCTTAGGAAAGAACCTGTGATGATGTGCTGGACAAATCAGGATCATGCCAGGTTTCCACTGGTTCCCAAAAAATGATAACCTGCATTCTGCTCTGTGGTTGAGCAAAGCTTCGTTTTCCACATAACAGGAAGGCTGGTTCCAGGGCACCAACTAGGTACCCAGGTAAAATGCAGGTCGCACTGTCTGGGGGAAGTATTCAGGAACCTGTCACTTTAGAGTCCATAATCCCCAGCCTGACCCAGAACTGCCTTTCAGAGAGAGCATCTCTCTGGGTTTAAAGCAAAGCCATCAGGAAGCCAGTAGAAGAATGGGGCGTGGAGGCTCATCACTGGGTTCCCAACCACTAGGG
Source organism: Murina feae (assembly GCA_004026665.1). NCBI lineage: Eukaryota > Metazoa > Chordata > Mammalia > Chiroptera > Vespertilionidae > Murina > Murina feae. The sequence continues at coordinate 4,406 of PVJC01018984.1, forward strand.
CCGGCTGGTCAGGACACAAGGCCACCCAAGCCCCTCCTTCCTGCAGAGTCTCTCTTACCGTCCAGCCGTGGATCACCACGAAGGTTTTGCTGCTGTGGTTGAAGTGGCAGTTAGCCACAGATTCTGTCACTCCGGGAATGATGTGGCAAGTATCCTCAGCTGTGTCTTCAGGGGTCCTTAGAGCAAATTTACTTTCAATGTCTGTAAAGTCTTTTCCTCCTATAATATCTGAAAAGGAAAAATCGGATATGAAGCTCATTGGAGGACTGTGTTTTTTAAGGTTTAAGGTTCACAAGCAGCCAGCACCAATACCATTTGCGTTTCTAAAGTTTTTAAAAAATGAATGTGGTTTGCAAGAGAATGACTGATTCTCTGATGGTGATCAAAGTTGACAGAGCTGGTCTTCAAATAACTGTGAATTAAACAGTATGGATCTCTCCTATATCTTCCATCCACTCCTTCAGTCAGGGTGTGTGTGTGTGCGTGCGCATGTGTGTGTGTGTGTCTGCTATTTGAAATCCCACAGTTAATTCAATCTCTCAAAATATACATTGGCCAAGGTCATGATGCTGATAATAGTGGGAGAGAGAATGGGGACCAGAACCCAGGTCTCCGAGTTCCAGTTCAAAGTTCATTCTCTTAGAAAGCACTAGCTCATGGCTCTCTCGTTGTCTAGTCCCACGTATTTCATATATCTCTGATCCCACAATGGTATACAATAAAGCTTGTTTGTGGGAAGGTTGTTTCCTTTCCACCAGCATAATTTTTTAAATATTAGCAAAAAGAAAAGTTGGCGACCCGAGGAAGCTTTGGTAGGACACATCAGTTCAAGATATTTTTAAAAGTAATTTAATGGGTGGTTCATAAATACCTGAGCCATTGTTAACTCTTTCCAAACATATTTCTTTTCCCACTATGTCTTTAATCTTCCATAAAGTCAAAGCTTAAAAAACTACTGTAAAGCTGGTTTGGGAGAGAATCTACTTTGGTTCTTCATAATTAATCCCAAAAATGAGTAAGGAGAGAATGAGAACTTTAGCCTATTTCTCACTGGACAATAAATCTAAATGTTGATAAATCTTCACAGGGTATTTGTAAATAGTACATATCATGTCACAGTGAACACTTGAAGTAAAACACTATGGCAGATAAAGTCAGACTGTTTTTACAAAGCAAACATGAAGGGAAGTTATATTAGGGGAAAATATGTAATTTCTTGTCAAGTGAAAAATAACCTGCCTATTCACTTTAAGAAGGTAATAACTTGTAGTTTCAGATTTCATTATTTAAAACTTTCAAGAGATAAATAACTGAGATTTAGAAATACTTCTAATGTCTTAATCTCCATTTATTCTTTTCACAACTCAAAAGCTCAAAATCTGTCATTTTAAGTAACATTGCAAAAGTGAGGCCAAAAATAAGAATGATATCGTATGTGGAAAGACAAGCATTCAAACCAAAATTACCGTCGATTTATCTGAGGACTGGCCAACATCTTCCTTTTTATTTTTCATAATAATTTTCATAGTTATTTTTCAAAATTCCTAAAACAGTATTGTGGTTACTTCTTGCTAAGTATTCATTATTGTAGGGAGAAGCTAAGGGTTAAGCCTCAGACTGACCTGTGGCAGGGCCACAAACAAGTCCCAGCTTAGAGGGCAGAGCCCTAGTAGCATAAGATTGACATTATAATCCTCCCTAGTTCCTTCCTAGGTAGCTAATGGTCTGTGGGAGGTGCAGCAAGTGCTGCCAAAACAAGGTGAAACTCACAAGAACATTGTAAACATGTTGACCACTTCCCTTGTTTTGCTTTGCGTGCACTGACTATAAAATAAAGCTTCGGTTTGCAGGCTGTGTCTCTTTGTCCTCATCCAGGCACAAGAGATCCACCAGCCCCAGCTGTATTCTCTTGTCTGTCTTCTTTATTGCTTCACCGCCCCTCCTCAGGTTCACCCCTGGGCATGCTGGACATGGTTCATGTGGCGCCCAATGTGGACTGAGGCCTGAATACGGGAGAACTACAATTGCAAGGTGAAAGGACGCTCCAGTAAAGCACGCACACAAAGGTAAGGAGCAAAGTTTAGTAGTAGCTGGGTGTAAAACATGAGAAATTCAGGATCTCAGGAAAGGGATATCTAAAACAATGCTCAAAGAAGCATAATCAAATTCTTAAATTTAAGTTTTGTCTAAGGACTGTACCAGTAAAGCAAAAAACAGAAGTCCTAATAGCAATGCTTAAAGGTAAACCAGGACATTTTGCTAAAGACTGTAATGCTAGAAATGGAAGTCAGAAGGCTACGGGGAGTGAAAACAAGCAGCCTGGACTATATTCAAGATGCAGGAGAGGAAAGAATTGGGCAAATGACTGCCGCTCCAAGACTGATGTTGATGATAATCCAGTGCCCTCCAGGCAGGGAAACCAAGCAGGGCCAGCTGTCTTCTTTAATCCTTCACCACCCTTCCTCAGGTTCACCCCTGGCCATGCTGGACACAGTTCAATTGTATGTATCAAGGTGATCACACACACACACACACACACACACACACACACACACTCCTCTAGAATCCAAACATCCTAAGGTCATTTCTTCCAATAAGAGACTGATATTTAAAGCTCTTTTCATTTCATATAGTAAAATTGCACTTGGAATGCACTCCTCCATCAAGTGTGCACTCTGCTTTTCATCTTATTGGAAGCTATAGATCTTCCTTTTGCTTCCTAACCAGGAAGCACTCTGGTGGCATTATTTATCTGACAGTGGGGAAAACATATTGCAGGTTTTTTCTTTTTTTTTTAATATATTTTTATTGATTTTTTACGGAGAGGAAGGGAGAGGGATAAACAGTTAGAAATATCGATGAGAGAAACATCGATCAGCTGCCTCCTGCACACCCCCAAATGGGGATGTGCCCGCAACTGAGGTACATGCCCTTGACCAGAATCGAACCTGGGACCCTTGAGTCCACAGGCCGATGCTCTACCCACTGAGCCAAACCGGTCAAGGCTATTGCAGGTTTGGCTCCTATGTTCAATGTGCAAGTAATTTTTATTGTTAAAATTTTTTTTAATTTAAAACTAAACTAGTGTCCCTCTCCCACATCGCTCCACATCAAATAACTCTTGCCTCCTCTCTACCAGTCTTATTTTAACATGTTTAATTAGCAGTCTTTTTACAGCAGGAATAATCTGAACAACTTGGCAGATAGATCTCACCCACCACCTATTTGCCAAGCTGATATTTAGGACTGTGCCTTGCACAACTCCAGAGGAAAGCACTAGCTTTTAGTCCATTTTTCCCTAGATTATGCAACATGGTGGTCCTGGTGTTGCTGTTGATTTTGAAATGATTAAGAATATTCCTTGTATTTACTAAGGCTGGCTTTGTACATTTACACACACATACACACAATCTAATCAATCCATAGATCTTGTATCAGATTATTTGTATAGCTCTTTGAGAGCTCCAATTCCCCACAACCAAGACCTTATGTTGGGTACATAGCTTGCAAAGAAAAATAATAGTAAATTCATACATTCTCAAGCAAATTTGCATTTGGAAACTTTTGTTTCACTTTGCAAGGCAAGTATTTTTCATTTTAAGTTACAGAAAGCATATGAAGCCTTTGACAGGAAAATACTACCACTCTATAGGCTATGCGATGTTTTTAATGCAATAAATGAAATCATGTCAGTCTTACCTTCTCTCTCATGTAGGAATTTTCATACCATAGAGGGGGTTTGTGGCCCCCTCAAGGATGTCTCGGCATTCTAAAGACGAATGTGTTTTACAAACCCGTCAGCCCTCACAGAACTGACTTGGGCCGCGAAGAGATAGGGAGAAAGATGGATCCTGATTGCGAGCTCTCACTATGTGCAGTTGTCCATTGTACATTGGGAGTGTGCCTGGCTGGCAGATGAACCGATATGGCTTCACTTTATTAAGGAAATTACTGTGTCCATACATGGAAATATTAGTCACTCTGCACTTATTCTTTGAAGGGGATAAGGATCTTTTACCAGGTCCCCTTGGAAATTAAAGCCACCTGGAATAGTAAAGGGGAGGGGACCTAAGGTGTATTTCTCTATAACCTCTATCCTGAATTTAGCTTATCATATCAGCACCACCATGCCAACCTGGCCCCATCAGACAGGTCCTTATTAAAACTAAGGGGAAATTTGGGGGTGCCAAGCAAATTACATGGTAACGCATTTCATGACTATGTAATCTTTATTCCTAAACTCCTGAATAGACACCTAAAAACCTAAGTGTGTACATAAAGACAAGGAAGTTATCTTAATGTGGATAATAACTCACAGAGATAAAATTAGGTGGAGAAGTCAAAGCACTTTAAGGATAAATTTAGAGAAGATACATTTTTATTGCTAGAAAAGGAAAAGCATGAAGCATCTCAGTAAAGATATTCCAAAAGCAGCTCACAGTTATCAGATGATTTGATTGACATTTATAAGAAGACTTGAGGTATAAGAGCTCAATTATAATGCAACTCTCTCTGAGGTTTCTACTTTTTCTCCCTCCCCCCTCCTCTCTCTCTCTCTCTCTCTCTCTCTCTCTCTCTCTCTCTCTCCTAAAGGCCCTCATCAATCATTCCTTCGCTCTCTAAGATTGATGGTCACAATTATTGACTCAGGCAGCTTCTTCAGAGTGCCAAGAAACAAGTTAAATTAATGAAAATAAAAATTTAAAAAAAAACACACACAAATTTTATGAGGGGGAGAAAACCAATATTGTTATCTAAAACAGAGACAGTGAACTGTATAGCCCAACTTCTCCTCTGGAAATAAAGCAAGAAAGGAGGACTGAGCCAAACATACACTGCCTGAGGGTGAAAATGTTCCTTTGTGACTCCGCCCCTGACTCCCACCTTTCAGCATTCTCCCATCAATCCCGCGCCCAGCTCAGCTCCATTGCGGGTGGGATCTGCTATTTCGCTGTCATCATCCAACATGCTGAGGTCAGATGTCAGCCTTTAGAGTCAGTGTGACCAGTCAAATGGAACTTCGGCTACTGAGCACTGGCCCATATGCTTGTCTTCTAGTTCTTATCGTTTCCTGATGGGGCCCCACAGGGATGGGGTGGCTCCAAGAACAGGAGAACTGAAGCCAAGCCTCCTGCCCTCGTGTTCTTCTTAGAATGAACTCGACATGAGTAGTCAACTCAGAGCCCAGAGGAGATACTACTCACCTTTCCCTCACACCTGTGTCTTTCTTCTCTGAAACTCTTGTCTCAGGTTAACTCCTTTGGAGGAGAAAAAGGGGGTGGGGGAGTTGCTGGCTGAGAGAAGCCACATATAAAGGCGGGTGGGGAGGGGTGAGACTGAGAGGGATTAATTTCTAGTCTACTTAAAAATGACTCCTCCACGCATTTACAGCCAGTAAAAGCATGCTGGCGAAAATCCAATTTAATTCATTCGTCACCTAAGTGTCCATTTAAATCAAAGAGTAAGAATTCCAGGGCCAGAAGAAAAATTTGAGTCTGGCCCAATCTCCTCTTTGGGGGTTGAGGAAGATAAACCCCAAGAGGTGACACTGCCTAGCCCAGGAATTTAGGGTCCTGGACCTCTAAGGGGGCCGAGCGAGAACTTACAGTCCAGAGGACACATATCTCTGTGTGTTTTGTGGTAGAAGTAAGGCTACTCTACGGTGTACTTTCTGAGATAAGAACGTGGGGTTTGCTCCTACCTTCTTCTTGGATGGTGTCAACCACTCAAGGGGCCACGTGCCACCACACGAGATGTTCAGCTTCAACGGAACCTGCGTTGTTTTTAACCTAACAAACATGCTCTTTCACACAATTCACTACTGAAATAAACTCACACAGCAGTCAAGGACGAACGCGACGACCGCTTGAACCCCTGCGAACGGGCCACCCGAGAGGACATCCACGCGACACCACCGGAGCTTCAATTCCGCGTGCGAGGAGACCAGAAAACGCTGCCTCCTTTTATGACTCGCTGCCTTTGCTTTTGCTTTTTCTTTTCTGCATTTTGCCATTTAAGAAAAAACACAGCAGCAAGTTCTGTGTTGACTTCAGTGAGACCAACTAGTCCATCCCTTTGACTTGCTGCTTTCTGATAGCTGAGTGACGGTTCCCGGTAAGCAGGCTGCCTCTATGGTGGGCAGGTCTCCGGCTGAGCGTGGGTTCCCCTTCCCCCACCCCCACCCCTACCCCCACCTCCACCCCCACCCCGTCCGCAAGAAAGAAATTCGCATCTGGCCTCCAGCGCCCTAAGCTCCGGGGCAGTGACTAGGGGTCAACCGCGGCCACCTCCCGGAGGCGCCCAAAGTGGGGCTCCGCTAGGAAGCCCGTGAGGATGACCAGTGGAAACCCGGCAGCCCCCACGTGCGTGTTTTCGGGGCAATCACCCCTCCTCTGGATTTGCTGGGCGCACAGGAGCCGCAGCTGGAGGGGTCCCCCGTCCTCCGGGCCCCACGCCCACCTCGACGCGGAGCGAGCGCGTCCTGTGCTTCCAGGGCGCAGAGCACCGTCCGCCCCGCCGTGCACCGGCCTCTCCACCGGCGGGGGCTGAGCCGCAGCCGAGGCCACGCCAGGGTCACCTTGGCCCGCGCGCCTTTCACCCCGGGGCCCCCGCCTCGCGAGCGGGGCCGCGACTGCCGGGCGCGGCCGTCCGAGCCCTCGCTCCCGCCTCCCTCGTCCGGCCTCTCGCGCTCCGGTCCTTTCCCGCTGCGCCGGGCGCCCGGGACCCGGGAGGGCGGGAACCGCGAGCGGCCCCGGCGGGACCGGACGGAGAACTCCCTCCAGCCGCTCCCGGATCCCGCCCCGGCGACTCTGCGAGCGGCGCTCGGGCTGAGAGAGCCCTCGGTGCGCATCCGCATCCCCATCCGCGCCCTCCTCCCCTTCCTCCCGCGCGTGGACGTGGCCGCTGCGCCGAGTCTGCAGGTGGAGGGGAGTCAGCGCGCAGAACTTACCGTCGGCGGCCACCCCGCCGCGGGAGGCGGTCAGACTCTGGAGCCAGACGCCCAGAGCCAGCAGCAGCAGCGCTTTGCTCTCCATCGGAGTTCGTTTCTCCGTAGGAAACTACAGGGCACAGTCGGATGGGGAGGGGACAGACCGATGGACCCGGGGCCGGAGGCGGGAGCAGGCGGGAGCTTCGGTTCCGAGCGGGTCCAGTGGCTTTTGGAAGGGGAGAGCCAGGCAGCTAGAAGGGGCAGGTTTCCTCGGAGGAAGAGGAATCGAGTCTGACACTGTTTCCACTCCACGGCTGCTTAAGTGACTGGAAATATGCAAATAAACCTCATCACCTATTGGCTATAAAATCATAAGTTGGGGGGAGGGCCCTAAATTCACTTCCAAATGTTTGAGCAAACTGTGGTGAAGACCAGCCCTGCCAGCGAGAAGAGGGTGAAAGAGCAGAAGGGATTTGTGAATTCCCTCGTGGCTTCCCCTCAGGGGTCTGGCCCTCCGAGGCCCGCTGCACAGGCTCCTATGGATTTATTATGTTAAAGACTCCAACGCCACCGGTTTTCCAAGGGAGGGGAAGTGAAGCTGTTCAACTCCATTTGGTCCAAACTTAACCTCACTCCTCTTTCGGTGGATCCTGTTAGTAACTCGCGGGGTGAATTTCCCCCCAAATCCCCCTGCACAACGTCAGTTCAGGGAACCACAAACGCACACTGTTCTGTAGCTTGTGCTGGAACAATCTGGTATGTTAATATTGGCAAAACGTATTAGCTGGTGTGGCGAAGGAAAGCCCTCTTGCTGTAACTAATTTTTAATTTTTCCCTCATGTAAATTATACCCAAACTCATCAAAGAATGCAAGCATGTTTTCCTCAGAGGCAGAATACCAAAGTCAAAGAATCTAAAGCTACTACTATATTGTTATGCAAAGTGAAGAAGGCAGTCACAAAAGACAGATGTTGTAAAATATCAACAAATAGGCAACTCTTCTAGACAGAAAGCAGATTAGTGGTTGCCTGGAGCTAGGGAACAGGGAAGGGGAGTATGGAGAAGTTTTCGGGGGATAGTGATGAAAACGTTTTAAGTTACATTATGGTAATGGTTGTACCACTTGGTAAATACACTAAAAAAATTGACTTGCACACTTTAAATCATTGAACTTTATGGTATGTAAATTATATCTTAATAAGGCTATTAGCAAAGATGTATTGAGATGTGCAGTTAAAATAATAAGAATAATGAAAAATAAATAAAAACAAAAAATTATAAAAATAATGAAATCATATTGGAAATTATATTTTTTGTCAAAATGCCCCGAATGTTATCAAATATCTTTTTAAGTGTAAAGGACTTGCATTAGCCAGAAAGGAAAATTACCTCTATACTCTTCATTTATATCTGAAAAATAGTCTCAAAAATCAAAACCTCTAATTCACTATCTTATATTGGATTTTCTCCCTCTCTCTCTCCCTCTCTCTCTCTCTCTCTCTCTCTCTCTCTCACACACACACACACACACACACACACACACACACACACACACACACAAACACAGAATCTACATTTGTATGTTAAGAGGATAAAAGGCCATATTATTTAAATTAGGCTCAGATTTAAAGTTTATCTCAAAAATGAATTACACCTGATACTACCCAAATTATTCAAAGTGTGCTATCCTGAAGACTAGGTTTCTATTTTTAAGTTGATACATTAGTATTGAGATTATTATACAATATATTGTATACATTCATTCTATCCTGCAAAGTATGTGGAGGAATTTTGAAACCTGCCAAAAATTAAAGCCTTTAGAAGAATTTTAGAAGCAAAGAACAACCATGCAAGGGTTGAATGACTGTGATGTGGCAGTCCTCCACAAGTTATATAGTAAATCTGAATTTTAAAAAGTGACACGAGATTAGTGCAACTGTACTGCATGTACTCGGGCATAAATGACATATAAACCAAAGTGCAAATGCCTACTATCTTATATAGAATATTCACGCAGCCTATTTTCACACATAATTTTTTTAACCATTTGCTAATACAACCAAACCAATCTGTTCTTCTGTGCCTTTCAGAGAACTACAAGAAGATCGCTAAGGGGGGAGTCTGATGCTTATAATCGTGTTTAAAATGATTTTCTAGGTTAACAGATAACAAAATTAAAGACCTTGAGTAATTCTTTTTTTTAATATGAAACTGGTTTTGAGGTGGCTGTAGTGTTACACTCTATGCCCAATAGGGTTTCAGAGATTTCCAAGAAAAATTAACTCAGTCGCTCAGCTTGCTAGGAAAGCACAGGTTGGCTCTAATCCCGAGAGGAGCCGTGGGCAGGTGGGTGTGGCGGCAACGCGCTCTCCTGATTGGCTGCTCTCTGGGTGACCCGGTGCCAGAATTCTAGTACCGAGGCTCATATGACCTCCAGGCTCCAGCTGCCAGGGCGGTAGCCAGGCGCCTCCACCGAACCTCAGCCAGGTTATTTGATCACCTCCTGGTATAGCGTGCGGCTCCACGTTTTCCGTAATTCACTTTTCCCTTGTAAACTTAAAAAGCTTCAGATTAAAAGAAGCTAAGCTTTTCGTAGACGTTTCACAGACCCGTACACATGGCAGGACACTGGTTCCTGGTATAAGTTTAAAATGCCGTAAGTAAAAAGTTAAATAGGCCCCTGACCGCTTTGGCTCAGTGGATAGAGCGTCAGCCTGTGGACTCAAGGGTCCCAGGTTCGATTCTGGTCAAGGGCATGTACCTTGGTTATGGGCACATCCCCAGTAGGGAGTGTGCAGGAGGCAGCTGATCAATGTTTGCTTCTAACTCTCTATCTCTCTCCCTTCCTCTCTGTAAAAAAATCAATAAAATACACTTAAAAGAAAAAAGTTAAATGGGCATACCTAAAGAAACGACCAAAAAATCCAGAACTCCACATGTAGGGAGACTGTATCAATCTATCTATCTAACTATTTATTATTTAGGTAGCAGGCCTGCTACTTGCACACACTGGGCACTTTTCCTACCTTTCTACATTTAGGAAATTCAGAACAAAAACATCACAAATTTACTAATATTACTGTTGTACAGATGAAGGAGGATAAAGTGCAAGAAATATTAAATAGCAGCAATCACAAATCATAAAGTGTTTTCTTGTATGGTGATTCTGAAAAAGAAGGAGAGTGTATTTAACATGTTCTATTTTAATGTTGCTGTAATTCAAAGCAGAAACGTCTGGAGAGATGGTTTTTGTAAATGTATGGTTCAGGACAGAGCCTATTTTGTGGCTTTTGCTAAATTATGATGAAATGTCTGAGCTCTAAAAGAGCATCAGGCCCTATTGGTTTGGCCCAGTGGATAGAGCATCGGCCTGCAGACTGAAGGGTCCCGGGTCAATTCCAGTCAAGGGCACATGCCTGGGTTGCAGGCTCATGCCTAGGGGCATGCAAGAGGCAGCCAATCAATGATTCTCTCTCATCATTGATGTTTCTATCTCTCTCTTCTTCTCCCTTCCTCCCTGAAATTAATAAAAATATAGTTTTTTAAAAAAAATAAAATAAAGCCCTGACTGGTTTGGCTCAGTGGATAGAGCGTCGGCCTGTGGACTGAAGGGTTACAGGTTCAATTCCAGTCGGGGGCATGTACCTTGGTTACGGGTGCAACCCCAGTGGGGAGTGTGCAGGAGGCAGCTGATCGATGTTTCTCTCTCATTGATGTTTCTGACTCTCTATCCTTCTCCCTTCCTCTCTGTAAAAAACCAATAAAATATATTTTTAAATATATGCATATAAAATAAAATAAAAATAAAAGAGCATATGTGCTTCTGAGGTGGATCTGGTGTCTATCACAAAAATTATATGTAATGTAGAAAAAAGCATGGCTAATACAAATAAAATTTGCCAATACAAAATCATAAATCGAAATAATATGTTCAGATCTACTGACTCTTAATCTTAAAAAACCAAGATGTTTACTAAACTTTGTCATAAAAGGCTTTTCCACTGCTGCCCATCCATATCCCAGCCTTGAACTGTAGACAGGGAGGAGCAACGGCTGCCTCTGGACAGAGATGGGGATGTGACGGTGAGGGGAGGATGAAAATGAGGCCACAGCTCTGGGACCTCGTGCCTGAGGTTACAGCTGTTCCTACGGGCAGTTCAGTGGAGATGCTGGGGTTGCCAACCTCTTCTTTGATTCCTTACCCAACAAAGCTACTTTGAAGAAACACCAAGTAGCAGTTCAAGGAAAAATTAACCCAGACAGAATATCATTCTCCATTGGTATTGGGTGTCATAGCCTGGAAACGTTAAAATACAAATAAATGTTATATTTGGCCACTTTGTCACTGTCGCCTTCCTTCACCAAGTTCGAGTAAAGGGACCCAGGTGACTGTCTTTGATTTGGAGGCGAAGGAATTGTGAGGTGTGAAGAGAATTGTTTCAAGTGATAAAAATGTGGTGTTAAATAATCCAGACATATTTTAAGGATTTTAGTTTTCTTGGTTTGGGGATATTTACCCCCTTCTTTCTTCCAAAAACAAAAGAAAATAAACAAAAAAAAAGAGAGAAAGAAAGAAATACTTTAATATCAGCATTAAAAAATTGACTAATGCCCTAGCTGGTTTGGCTCACTGGGTAGAGCATCAGCCTGCGGACTCAAGGGTCCCAGGTTCGATTCCGGGTCAAGGGCATGTACTTTGGTTGCAGGCACATCCCCAGTAGGGCGTGTGTAGGAGGCAGCTGATTGATGCTTCTCTCTCATCGATGTTTCTAACTCTCTATCCCTCTCCCTTCCTCTCTGTAAAAAATCAATTAAATATATATATTTTTAAAAATTGACTAAGTAAAGTTAATAGAAATAAAATATTTTTTTTAAAAGTGAATTTGTTTTAAATGTCAGTGTATTGCAATGGCCTGTACTGGAACAAGGTGTAATGGTGAGGGGGACACGTCAGAACATACCAGAGAGACAGATGCTGACAGGGGAGCTGCACAGGCCGAGGGGGGAGGAATGAAGACCTTCCCTAGAAGACAGACAGCTCAGGTAAGCTGAAAAAATGTCCCACAAATAACCCACTGGATTTATTGGCTGTGTTTACTTATAAACAGTTTCTTTCCCCTTTTCACACAACTCAAAACTTAAATGCATGCAGGAAATTGAAAGAGACTTTCTGTGAGACCCAGGTGATGACTTGAATATGCAATACCACGCATGGATGTTGCTGAGGGCTTCACCTTTGGAGATAACCTCAGACAAATCATCCAAGCTGGAGACTGACCATGAGCTGAGCCTGACTCCGGCACAGATATGTTTGAAGTGCCCCCTTCTGACTTCCTGGTGACACTGTAACATCTCAAAAAAGCCATTTGAAGAGGCCGGAAACAATTGACTTGAGTAATCATTAAGCTCTTGTATTTTTATTGGAGTTTTTCCTGTTTGTTTTGTCAAATTATATGTAACCATGAAGGAAGACGTTATTGCTCTTCTCAACTCTGCGGTTACTTCCCACAGCATCCAAAAATTAGTAGGTTCTTAGTTAATAATTGTTGGGTGAATAAAAAACACTGGGTAAATAAAAGATGGTCCAGTGCTAAATGTGGAAGAAATAAGGGTATTTTTTACTTTAAATTTTCACTAGCTTTAGTCATTATGAAACTTGAATGTGTGTACGCACGTATACACACACACACACATCCTCCTTGCCATAATCTAGTCTACTTAGACCAAATCTAACTGGTTAGGGAAATGGAGGACAATATCATTTAACTCAGGCTTTTTGCTGGCCTCACATATTTCTCTTCTTCCTCTTAATTAATTCCTTTGTTAAAAAATACACTGTTGCCCAAATAAAACCATAAAAGACAAAATTTCAAGCAGTACAAAAGCAGTGCAACCAAACAAACATCCCCCTCTAGTATCCCTCCAAAGCAGCAAGTTTCCTTTCTTGTGTATTTCCTATAAAAGTCTATGCGTTTACAAGCATGACTGTGTATTCATCCACACATTTACACCTTATTTGTTACAGCAATGTCAGCATGCCATTAACACTGTTCTGCGATTTACCTTTTCACCTAGTAATGTGCCTTAGAGATGAGCTCATGTAAAGGGTTCCGTTTCTCTTTCTTTTTAAGCCGTCTGTGAGTCTCCTCTGTGGTTGTGCCATCATTTTTTAAGCCAGACATCAATGAATAGTTATTTAGGTCTTTTGGTAATATAAACCATGTTGTAATGAACAAAGACAAAATTCTTTGAAATTATTAATTCAAAAAGTCTATTTACCATTTTCATAAGCAAATCCACTAGGTTCACTAATGAACATTCATAAATTCACATTTCTACCTACAGTGTAGAAGAGTTGAGTGTGGATATTCTGGCCATGATGGTGTATTACTGAACTATTTAATCTCTACAAACCTGGAAAGTGAAAAATGCTCTTTTGTTTTAATTTCCATTGTAAATAATAACAGCTAACTCATATAGTACTTACTATGTGCCAAGCATTATTCTAAGACTTTCACATATAAGACTAATGTAATATAAAATAGTTTTATTAAGATATAACTTACATAACACTGAAAATATCCATTTAATGTGTACAAATAAATTGGTTTTGGTATGTTCATGGGGCTGTGTAAACACGATGAATTTTAGAACATTTTAATTACACACAAAGGAGCTCTGTAACTATCACTCTGCTCATCTCCTTCCTCCAGCCTCAGCCCTAGGCTACTTTCTGTTTCTATAGATTTACCTATTCTACACATTTCATATACATGGAATCATATAACATGTGCTTCTTCTGACTGGCTTTTTCCACTCAGCATGTTTTCAAGGTTCATCCATGTTGGAGCATGAGTTGGTACATTCCTTTTTATTGCCAAGTAATATTCCATTGTATGGATATAACACATTTTATTTACACACTTATCGGTTGATATATATCTGAGTTGTTCCCATTTCGGGGCTACTATGAATAATGCTGCTATGAACATTTGTGTACAAGTTTTTGTGTGAACAAATATTTTTAACTCTCCTGGGTACACACGGAGGAATAGAATTGCTGGGTCGCATAGTAACTATGTTTAAATCTTTGAAGAACTTAAAGACTGTTAAGTACCTTTTTCTCTATAGTTTCCCAGATTTCCCTGACAGTTTGCCAACACCTCCTTGTGTTGCAAATTAGTGCACATGTCTTGATTATTATACTCATGAAGTTGGGGATAAAACTCACAACTCACTCATAGCCTCTCATGGAACAGATTGACATATCTCAAAGGGGCGTAGGGGGAGATGGGAGGACTTATATACATACTATATATACATACTAGAGGTTGGGTGCATGAAATTCATGCACTCAGGGGGCTTCCTCCAGCCCAGCCTGCTCCCTCTCACAGTCCAGAAGCCCTCAGGGGGATGTCATACTGTCAACTTAGGCCTAACCCAGCAGTCAGACATCCTTAGCACTGCTGTGGAAGTGGGAGAGGCTCCTGCCACTGCCACTGCCACTGCGCTCACCAGCCATCAGCTCAGCTTCTGGCTGAGCAGTGCTCCCCCTGAGGGAGTGCACTAACCACCAGGGGGCAACTCCTACGTTGAATGTTTGCCCCCTGGTGATCAGTGCGTATCATAGCGACCGGTCATTCTGCCATTCAGTAGATTTGCATATTAGCCTTTTATTATATAAGATATGAGTAACCAATGGACACAGACAATGGTGTGGTAAAGGCCTGGGATGGGGCAGGAGCTGAGAGGAGAGGATTAAGGAGGGAATTGGGGGTATCTGTAATATTGTCAACAATAAAATAAAATAAATCCACTCGTGGTCTCTATCACCTTAACATCAAACATAGAGCTAGGTATCAGAGTAGATACTCAAACATCTGTGTGAACAAATGATAGAAAAGAGAGATGAAGGGAGAGACGGGAGAGAAGGAGGAAGGAAGGGAGGAAAAGTTGGAAATGTAAACATCAATACATACTTCAAGGTATTTCCATTTACCTCAAAATTATTTTCTACTTTTCTTGTCAATATAGTTAAATGAGCCATAATTAAAAGGATAAATGGAAACCTTTGAAGTCTTAAGGAAGTTTATATATGAATGAACATGACACTGTGGTGCTGCTATTCACAAAATAAGTAAAGGTAAATGCCAGAAGTCAGAACCAAATCAGAAGAATCCAGATCTGAGTTGCATTGTCCTAGACATCTGTGATTATATGGTAGCTCTTTTATTATGTGAGTTCAATATGTTATAGCAACTGATATAATTTTATAGGTGATTTTTCTCCTGCTTTTGATATTTTAGTGTAAAACTAATTGCCATTTTTATGTTTTCTCATCATCACTGCTAAAGTAATAGTACTATTTTATCAAAAACTTATTTATTTTATTTGTTTAGTATCAATTCTATTCAAGATATGTAAATAGTCTAATAATAACACAATGTGTCATATATTAGCAGACTTCACAGTCATAAAAGCTAAGGCATCCTGCTCAGACCTGAGAATTTACCTGGACCCAGCCTGATTGGGAAATCAGTACACAGATTGATCTTCAGAATTACTTCTAAAACTTCTACTCTCTGACTTCATGCGTCAATCGCCATTTTCCCCTCACTACATAGAGATTTGATTGACCCTTGCCCAAACTTCTACACAGCTGTCTTAACGTACTGCAAGTACCCTACCCTAGATGCACTCTTTGGGCCATTTTAAGCTACAGAAGTTCAACCCAGTTGACTTATTACCTAATAACAACGTAAGAGGGGCACAAATCTGCCAGGACCTTGAGTCTACATTATTAGAGGCTTTCTCTAGAGGCCTTGAACCCAGTTTGTCTGCTTGACTGGCCAGGAGAAAAGAGATAGTCTCCTGGGCTCAGCCCTGCCTGAATGAAAGAGGCGTTTCCAACTCAGACTTCAGCTCCAGCAGCTTTACTGCGGAGTTTCAATTAAAGCAAATCTCCTCAGAACTTGATAGAGAAAAAGATTGGGAATAGCTGGTAAGGTCCACAGTGAAAGCTGGGGCTCTGGGCATATTCCTCATTGCTAGGACCTGGCCCCGTGGGGCACTTGGATCACAGCACTGTCAGATAACCTGGGCTGTAATTCTCTGTGCACTCAGCACTGTAAATACCGCTCTGTAATGTGCTGAAGCTGGCTTATATCAGCTTGCTAAAGCTGATTGTTACATCTTTAGGAGTTTTGCAAGCAGGTTAATGGCATTTGTGGCTTGAAATAAGCCACCAAGCGAGTGTTTACACCACGAAAATTGGCAAACAGTACAAACTAAGACTTTTTCCCCCAAGACAGTCAGCTGTCAAATATTTACCAGTAAACTACTTATTCCTACCCTACAAAACCTGCGTATAAAGCAGTGGTTCTCGACCAGGAGTGATTTTGGCCTTACGGCAATGTTTGGAGATATTTTGGGTTGCCAGAAGTTATTATTGCCATCTAGTGGGTAGAAGCCAGAGGTGTTGCTAAACATCTTACTACAACCCCACATAACAAATAAGTCTCCAGCCCCAAATGTCAATAGTGCGGAGCTTGGGAAACCTTGGTGTGTACCTTGAGAAAGCAGAGCTTCCTGATGAGCCATCCTCATTAAAACCAAAAGAAATTTCCCGTGATGGAACTGACTGTCCCTGTAATTACTCTCTCCTTGCCCGTTAAAAGGCTTATATGGCCATCTAACAACCATTGCTAATGCTCATGTATTAAAAATTAACTTTGCAGGCACTTCACAAATAAACTCTTGCTGCTTCTCTACATCGACTCATATTATATTTGTGTCTCATTGCCTTTTTCAACCTATTTTGGTGACATTCTGCTACCTACACCCAACCAACCTCTACCCACCTCTCCAACTATGTTTTTTAAAATACCTTGGCTAGCCATCATGGCTCAGTGATTGAGCATCAACCTATGAACCAGGAGGTCACAATTTGATTCCCGGTCAGGGCACATGCCCAGGTTGAGGATTTGAAAGATATTTTACCTAGAGTAGAGTCATATATTTTCTTAACACAGATATCAATGAATTGTCCCATTGTGGAGTGGCCCCAAGGATATATAGCCAAGGGTGAAGTACTCAATAAATGGTAGCTGTTATTAATACTGTCTGTGGGTCCCAGGTAGCCCTCAAGGTACTAAATCCCTAATGTGACCATTTTTTGTTGTTGTTGTTATCTTCAGTACATCAAACATCAATTCAGTTTCTACTGGACTACAGACCTACTTAGATCATCCTTACATTCTTCATGAAACCTTCCTTCACACTTCTAGCCCTCAGCAGAACTATTAAAGCATGCAAAACTTTTATATGATACCAGGATTAGCTACATACTGGTTTATTTTATTTTATTTAAATATATTTTATTGGTTTTTTACAGAGAGGAAGGGAGAGGGATAGAGAGTTAGAAACATCGATCAGTTGCCTCCTGCAACACCCCCCACTGGGGATGTGCCCACAACCAAGGTGCATGCCCTTGACCAGAATCGAACCTGGGAACCTTGAGTCTGCAAGCCGACGCTCTATCCACTGAGCTAAACTGGTTAGGGCTACATGCTGTTTTATGTTGTTTCAATTATGTGTATTAATCATGTGGTCCAAATCAGATTGTACCCTTGCTGAGGACAACAATTCTGATTTTTGTGCACCGGGCCTCTAATAAATAAATAAGAGAATGGAGTGTGCAATAATAGATACAGATATTATCTAATTATAGAGGAGTTAATTTTTAAAATCTATAGAAATGGCCCTAACTGGTTTGGCTCAGTGGATAAAGCATCAGCCTGCGGACTCGTGGGTCCCAGGTTCGATTCCGGTCAAGGGCATGTACCTTGGTTGCGGGCACATCGCCAGTAGGGGGTGTGCAGGAGGCGGCTGATCAACGTTTCTCTCTCATTGATGTTTCTAACTCTCTATCCCTCTCCCTTCCTCCCTGTAAAAAATCAATAAAATATATAAATATTTATATATATTTTATATATATATTTATAAATCTATAGAAATGATCAGCCAGCACGCCACACCAACTTTTCCATAATAATTTTATTTTAACTATTTTAACTATTTGAATCAGTGTCCATTCTGACAAACCCTGCTGAGGAAATCAATGCATGTTCTTCATTAATCACTTTCTTATTTATTTTTCATTCATTTCTTTATTCACTATACATTTATTTAAACTGTGTGAATCATGCAAAGATGAATATAATTCATTGCCCCCTGTCCTGAGATTCTTCTTTTTTTCTGGATAGTAATATATTGACTGGAAAATCCCCTGCCTTATACTAGTGACTCTCTTCTCCCCCTTTCCCGCCTCCCTCCCAAACAAATAAGCCAATAGGCTGAACTCCCACTTAGTATATGGTATTCTCAAAGTCACCTAGGAGTTTAGGAATGTGCTGTTGCGAAGCTTTTTTCAATCTTTCTTCATTATCATTTTTTAAGGATTCCTTATAGACTTTTTTCCCTAAAGCTCCCTACCCACATTTCAATAGCACAAATGTACTGCTTTTCTGTTTCTGTATTTTGGCCTTTAAAGGACCATACACCATTCTAATGTCTGACATTGTTTCCATCTCCTGAAAGCCAAGGTTTGCCCCCTTTGGAAGTGATATTATTCCCCCTGAGAATGCACGGTCTTGAATCTGAACTACCACACAGTGTGATGGGTGTCTCGCTGGCTCTCACGTGTTGTTCCTGGACTGAAAATGTAACAGTGCAGAGACTTCCATTCTTTAACTAAACTTTTCCCGTTTTCTCCTTTTTAATTCAAACTAGCCTGTCCAGCCCAGGAGCACCCTCACTCACTCATCTCCCTCTCCCTTGCACGTCCACTCATCTAATCATTAAACCCTCGGGACGATTCCGTTCCGGCCAGCATCACGTAATCTTAGGAACAAAGCTTTAGGTCTGCTGACCACAGAGACAGTGTTAGTCAAACTGAAGATAACATCTGCGCCTCCGTTGTGTCTCAGCTCCAGACCTGGAAAAGCAGAACAACCCCACTGACCACACACTTGTGAAACCAGACAAAATGATGCCGTGGCTGACGTGGACCAGATGCAATGACCAACAACCCCCAACCCCAGCACCGACTAACCAACAGAGACCATGACCCTAACCACAACCCTAAATCCCTTAGTCACTGAGTTTAAAGATTTCCGCCCCCAATATAACCCATCCCCTAGACACCGCCGGGGAGCCAAGTCTTAGAGCATTAGCTCACCTGTGACTCTGGATTTGGCACCATATTCTTAAATAAATTTTTGCTTTCTTTGCTGTGCACTCCTGTTTGCGTTTGATTGGGCTTTATAGTTCAGTAACAGAAATAAGAGGTCCTTGAAAGTCTTCAGAAATGTTAAGTGCTAGAGATGCATCTTTGTGCAAGAGAATTACTGTCCTGGTCTTCATGAAGTTTTACAGTTTATAAATTATAAGAGTAATTTTAAACTGTAATTATGGGTCTGCTTCTGGGTAAGATGCACTAAGTAGCAGAAAATCATCTCTCTTACTAGGAAAAAAGAAGTTAAATTAAAAAATCATAGTTTCAGCCCCGACTGGTTTGGCTCAGTGGATAGAGCATCGGCCTGTGGAGTGAATGGTCCCAGGTTCAATTCTGGTCAAGGGCATGTACCTTGGTTGCGGGCACATCCCCAGTGGAAGTGTGCAGGAGGCAGCTGATCCATGTTTCTCTCTCATCAATGTTTCAAACTCTCTATCCCTCTCCCTTCTTCTCTGTAAAAAAATCAATAAAATATACTTTTTAAAAAATTATAGTTTCAGCCCGACCAGCATGGCTCACTGGTTGAGCATCAACCTATGAACCAGGAGGTTAGGGTTTGATTCCCGGTTATGGCACATGCCCAGGTTGCAGGCTCGATCCCCAGTGTGGGACGTGCAGGAGTCAGCCTACCGATAATTCTCTCTCATTGATGCTTCTATCTCTCGCTCCCTCTCCCTTCCCCTCTGAAATCAATAAAAATATTTTTAAAAAATCCATGAAAGAAAATATCTTTAGGCAAGGATTAACAAAATAAAAATTACTAACAGGAAACATAAACTGACCTAACGAGATCCTTGCTGAAGGTGTGAAGGAGGAAGGGCTGCCTGCCACCTAACTCAGGGAAGGCCTGCGTGGTGGCCTCGCAAACCCATAGACCTTCAGTAACCACAAGGATGGTCTGAAATTAAAACTGTTTAATTAAAAATCAGTTTATGGAGGGTAGTCATGTCCTAGGCCAGTATCTTCCCTAACAAAGATCAGCTTTGATCTTTACTAAGCCTTTCGTCTTTTTGCATCTAAGATAACATACCTGGAATATCAGGGTAACTTGCAACTTCTCTTTTTCTGGACCCCTCAGGATACCACAAATGGCACCATGGTGCAGATCATAAATTCCTTTATTGTTAGTTATATTGTTAATTGTTGACTGTGTTAACTATCCCGTACCCACCTATGTAAAAGACGTATGTGTCTATCATTTTACTTTTTATCCAATCCCAGAGGTTTCCCCCCTCCTTTGATTTCTCCTGTCTCCCTAACCTATCACCATTAGATTTCATGTAACCCACTTGTCTCCTCCTTTGATTGTAATGTATAAAACAAGATGAAAAACCACCATTCTCCTGAACACTATCTTAATACATTGAGATTCTGCTTCCAGGTAATTGTCTACAGTTTGGCTCAAATATACCCACAAAAATTCTTTACAGGTTTGAACGTTTTTTTATATTCACACTAAAGGCCCGATGCATGAAATCTGTGCACAACTAGGCCTTCCTTCCCCCAGCTGCGGGCACCGGCTTCCCTCTGGCACTTGGGACCCAGGCTTCCCTCACAGCCACAGTTTCATCCGATCTAATTAGCATATTATACTTTTATTATTGTAGTTAGGTCAGAGTGATCAGACATTACCTCAGGGATGGTGGAAGACGCGGGAACCTGATCTTATATCTGGGGATTATGGCTGAACTGATTTAGAAGGATTCTTGCTAAAACTGTGCTCTACAGAACATGCCCAACGATGGTGCCTCATTGAAAAAGAGCTCAGAGGAACCTGATGAGTTTGGTGGAGAGAATCTTTGTCAGGGCCTTTCTTGGGGGAATAGAAGCCAACAGAACTTTTGGTCACTGAGCAGGTTGGTGTGAGAAACTAGCATCTCAAACTCATGGCCTTTTCTCCAAATGGGACATTGAGTAAGTACTGGGGTGACATGGGAGAATGGGGAACCTGGGAAGCAAACACTATCTTCTGGAGTCTCATAGTGTTAACAAGAAAAATATTCTAAGATGTTTTAAGTTAAATTACAGTGAGCTAGAGAGTGAAAGAGGCTGGGGGCCACCTGATGAAAGACTGCTCATATTTCTGAATGTATGTGGAACTTTGAATCAACATCCAGACATCTATTAGCTGACCACTAAATAGACCACTGCATGCTACATGTGCATGAACTTTCAGAACCGCTGTCTCTAACCAATCAAAAGTGACAAATATTTCTTCTTTACAGACTGGGATCCTATCCTAGAATTCCGCTCCCTCCCCTCCACCCAAAACCCACCCTTTTTCACATTATTCCATCCCCATTATCTATGGCCAGTGTAAATTCTTTCAAAACAACTTACATCTTTTTCCCAAAAAACATAACGTGTAAAAAGCGCTATTCACCCTGACCGGTTTGGCTCAGTGGCTGGAGCATCAGCCTGTGGACTGAAGGGTCCTGTGTTCGATTCCAGTCAAGGGCATGTGCCTTGATTGCGGGCACATCCCAGTAGGGGGTGTGCGGGAGGCAGCTGGTCGATGTTTCTCTCTCATCGATGTTTCTAACCCTCTATCCCTCTTCCTTCCTCTCTGTAAAAAATCAATAAAATATATTATTTTTAAAAAATCACTACTTGGCTCCAGGATAGCAGACAGCAACTCCACTTAGAGTTGCTGCTGGTGGTTTAAACTTCATGCCCCAGGACTGGCCCTTTATGGTCCAATAAACCTTTTCTTTTAAAAAAGTTTTTAGCCTTAAGTTATTTGTTTAAGAGTGCTTAGGAGACAAAGACTCCCAGCAAACACAGCAGAGATCTTCACCTCAAGATATTTTCCAGATTTTGCATCTTTTGAGCTGGAAGAGAAGAAAAGTAAGCAAAACACCTCTGACAGGCGAAACTCATGGGACTGAGGACAGAAGAGATCTGTCAGGCTCTCAATCAAGTGTGGAGAGGTGCCATGCCCCAAGAGAAGATGGAGCTGGACAAGCAGAGGAACAGCCTCCATCATCAACTAGTACCTAGGAGGCAACCTCTTGTCTCACACATGGGTTAGTGTCCCTGTTGAGGCATCTGCTAGATTTTGTAGTTGCCTAACGAGAGCTAAGCTCAAATGTCCAAAAGAAATCTGCCAGACTCTCAATTAAGAATTTGAAAAAGCAGTGTCTAAGGAACATGCATAAACTAGGGGAGACTGGCTCTAACTAAAAAGGTACTCTACCCCAGCTCAGCTGTTTATGGGATCTCGTTAGCAGAGGACAGGTAAATCCTCTTGGGGACGCTCAACATTGTCTTCAGTTTCTATGGCTCTCTTGTAAAAATGTCCTGCACATAATAACTTGTGGGAATTCCAACAGGCAGCAAAGTGGGCACAACAATCAAAAAATAAAAACAGGCAAAAATAATCCTATCTAATAAAAGAGTAATATGCAAATTGACCATCACAAGGTGGCTGCCCTCATGTGGCCAAAGATGGCTGCCACAAGATGGCCAGCAAGGGAGGGTAGTTGCAGGGGGGGAGGTCCAGGCCTGCAGGGGAGGACAGTTGGGGGGGACCATCCTGGCAGGGGAAGAGCAGTTAGGGGAAATCAGGCCGGCACAGGAGCAGTTAGGCATTGGTTAGGCTGGCAGGGGAGTGATTAGGGGCAATCAGCAGGTGAGAGGTTGGGAGCCAGCAGTCCTGGATTGTGAAAGGGATGCCCAACTGCCCAGACAGTCAGACATCCCTCAAGGGGTCCCAGATTGGAAAGGGTGCAGGTTGGGCTGAGGGACACCACCCCCACCCCCTACTCCCACTCCGTGCACGAATTTCATGCACCAGGCCTCTAGTAATAATAATAAAGAAAAATAATAAATAAAAAACTAAAAACATGCAATGAAAGTACAGACCCAAAGATGATCCAAATGTTGGTATTAGCAGATAAATACCTATCATAATTCTGCATTCATAGCCACAGGTTAGTAGTTTTATATTCATTTATTAAAAGATGAGCCAAGAAAATTTTATTTTCTAAGTTTCCTACTTCTTAAAGCTGAACTATTAGCAGAAATAGTACAAAATGTTTGAGACCTGAATCACCTTCCTAGCCTGTTTCTTTTAATAATGCAAATGATTATTAAAAGGCATCATTTGTGATAAATTATTAAATCTATTCAATGCCTCGTGAGGAAAGTCCCCTTCATTTTCATACAAGATGAGAAATTACATAACTCCTAAGTCGCTATATTTAGAACAATACTTTTTCACTGAATTTCCTGAATGCTTAAGAAGGCAACTTTCCCATTGGATGATAGCCAAGATCAATAGCTTTCCGCCAGTTTAAGTATAGATTTAACTAAAGTAAACCATCTTTTTGAGAACTTCAACTGTATCGTTCTACAGAAGCAGGAGAAAGAGGAGTAATGAGGGTCAGAAACAGATATTTAAGTAAGGTCGTGGTCCATCCTGAATCTTTAGTGACCATGTAGTGGGATCAGTCAAAGAACAGCATCTGAGCACAAGATGGGCAAATTCACATAATTTTTTTCTATTTCAGTCAAGCTTTTCACATATAAGCTTAGTTAGTAGTACTTCAGTATAAAATTCCTTTCCAAAAGGATCTATTTTCTCCTATGTCAGTGAAACAGGTTGAGATCTTAAGTGAGAAGTGAGAATATCTGATACCTAGCAACAAGGCTAATTAGCATCCATCTCTCAGAGCAGGATAAGTAGTTAGGTCTGTACTTCCTCAAATATATAATCAGAATGAATTGTTATTATTATTATTACTATTGTTGTTTATTTTGTTGTTGTTGCTTATTTTTTTGCAGACTAATCTCTGCATTAAAGTTATTCATTCATTCATTCATTCATCTATTTATTTATTTTTGAACAACCAGGTTCTCTACTTCTGGTGAAAGTACCCCAAATTTTGGGCACCACCCCAATATCAGCCATGATTAAAGAGTAGGGAAATCCCCACTTCTAGATCTCAAAGTGGATATGGTACCCATCTCTAGCCAATTAGTATGTTCCATCCCATTGGCCAACATGCTATTTCCAGGACTGGACACATGACATGACCCAAATCAAGCTAATGATTGAGAAGTTTGAGTGGCTGAGAAAGAGAAAAGCACACCTGAACAAACGCACCATCGTGGACACCAAACCAATAGACAGCAAGAGTGCAAGTCCTGGTCTCAATTTTTAGCCCTTGCGTTTGGCTTTGGATGTTTCAATTTTATGAGTCAATAGATTCCATTTCATTGTTGTAGCAGACACTGTCACCTGTATTCCAAAAAGTCCTGACAACATAGAAGTTGATCTTGGAGGTAGAAAGTACATATAATAGAATCTAAAATGTAGACTATGCTGAGTTGATGTGCTGTGGAGGGAAGTGACTATCCCTCTGTGCCTGAGATGGAAAGTTGGAAACTCTTACCATGGTGATAGAAAAGCAATTGTTTAAAGTATTGTCTGTGTATCTTTGTACTCCAAATCTGTTTCTACCAAATCTGAGATCTTAGGGAAATTGACAGAAAAAAAAGAAAGTCAGGGTGTGTTTGCTACTCATTGCAACCCTCAAGAATTTTCTACAGCCCTAGCTGGTTTAACTCACTGGATAGAGCGTCAGCCTGCAGACTGAAGGGTCCCAGGTTTGATTCCGGTCAAGGGCATGTACCTTGGTTGCCGGCACATCCCTAGTGGGGGGGGGGGTGCAGGAGGCAGCTGATCGATGTTTCTCTTTCATCGATGTTTCTGACTATCCCTCTCCCTTCCTCTCTGTAAAAAATCAATAAAATATATTTTTTTTAAAAGAATTTTCTACAATAAAAACAACTACAGTTGAAGCTAGGATATTTAAAAGGAGAGATGATAGATTAGATAGATAGATAGATAGATAGATAGATAGATAGATAGATAGATAGATAGATAGATAGATAATATGAATGTACATCTTTGGTAAGAAAGATGTCAGCAAACCAAAATAGATATTTCTTATTGCTAGGTTGGAAAAGTCAAAATATTTGTTTGGAGATTGTGTTAAAAGTGACAGATAAGAATAGGACTGCCCTGGCCAGGTGATTCGGTTGGTGGGAGTTTGTGTATGGGATTCCCAGTCAGGGCACATATCCAGGTTTAGTGCTTCATCCCCAGCAGGAACTGAAGAACTGATTGAAATGGATAGGAAAGACTGAGAGTCACTCTAACTGCAAACCCAACCCCTGGAATCAGGAGGGAACCTGCAGCTCCCAGCAGCTCCCTGAGGAATGAAGAGCTTGAACAACAAATCTGTTGCCCCAACTTTTATGGGTGCCATCCAAGGGACTGGCTTCTGGCTCACCTATATCTGGGAGCTGATGGGCCTGGCATTCACTAGTCCCCAAGGACCACTGAAATCCAAGAAGTGGTTTGTTTGCTTTTTCAATTACAGTTGACATTCAATATTACATTAGTTTCAGATGTGCGGCATAGTGGTTAGACATTTATATAACTTACAAAGTGATCCCACTGTTAATCTAGGACGCACCTGCACCATACATAGTTATTACAATATTGTTGACTATATTCTCTATGCTATACTTTTCATCCCCGTGACTGAGTTTTAACTGCCAATTTGTACTTCTTAATCCCTTCTCCCTTTTCACCCAGCACCCCGACCCATCACTGACCACATGACAAGCCCTCGGTAAATATTGGTGGATAATAGTATTTCTGTGCAATATTTGAATGGGAATTGAAGAAAAATGTTGCACTTTGCTTGTATGCAGATGTACTCTGAAATTACCTGTGGTCTATGAGAACTGAAAGTCACTAGCTATCAAGCATAAAGATTTATTATTTTTTATTACTTTTATTTTGTTAAGGAAAATGAAGTATAGTGAAGCATTACTATTTCATGCTGCTGAGAAGGTAAGGCTCAAGTCCTTGTTTTTCTATTTATAATGTGCGGTGGGGGTGGTCATTTACCTACTCAATCTAAGCCTTTCGGTCGCTTCATCTCTAAGAATGAAATAATAATATCTGCTCTGCCTCCCCTACAGGGGTGTTGTTTTGAAATGAAGTGTGCGATGCACATGCTGGGGTTCAGGGATTACTTATAGCTTCTTGATGTTGCTTCCTTCTAAGGTTTGACATGGTA